>CAUYLG010026340.1:0-27724 GCA_963573385.1 Cacajao melanocephalus | reverse complement strand
GTGTTGTGTTTTTCAGCTCCATCAATTCATTTATATTCCTCTCTAAGTTGTCCATTCTCGTTAGCATTTTGTTAAATCTTCTTTCAAGATTCTTAGTTTCTTTGCATTGGATTAGTACATGTTCTTTTAGCTCACAGAAGTTTCTTATTATCCACCTTCTGAAGCCTGATTCTGTCAGTTCATCACACTCATTCTCCGTCAGGCCTTGTTCTCTTGCTGATGAGGAGCTGGGATCCCCTGTAGGAGGTGAGGCATTCTGATTTCGGGTGTTCTCAGCCTTTTTGCACTGGTTTCTTCCCATTTTTGTGGATTTATCCACCTGTCGTCTTTGTAATTGCTGACTTTCAGCTTGGGTCTGAGTGGACGTCCAGCTTGTTGGTGATGAAGTTTTTTCTGTTTCTTAGTTTTCCTTTGGCGGACGCCCCTTCCCCACAGAGCTTGGCCTTCCTGGGTTCAGCTGTGCTTGCTGTGAAACTCTTGAGTCCTCAGCGCTTCCAATTGCTGTTCTCCTTGTGAGGATGGGGCCAGCCGAGCCTGACTTAAAGGGCACCCAGTCCCGTATACTCCGCACTGAGAAGCGCCGTGCTGTGCTGGGGCGCCGGCAAAACAGCCGCGCTGGCCAAAAGAGTCGCGCTGGCAACACGTGTGGCTCCTCTGCCAGGAATCTCCCAGTTTGTGGGCAGCAGAAATTCATCTGAAATTGCTGCATCCACTCGCTCTCTGCGCTTTCACTCGGAGCTACAATCCTGAGCTGTTGTTAATCAGCCATCTTGGATCTCTCCCCCAGGTGATGAAGTTTTTTCTGTTTCTTAGTTTTCCTTTGGCGGATGCCCCTTCCCCACAGAGCCGGACCTTCCTGGTTCGGCTGTGCTTGAAACTCTCAGTCCTCAGTGCTTCCAATTGCTGTTCTCCTTGTGGGGATGGGACCAGCCGAGCCTGACTCAAAGGGCACTCCGTCCCATATACTCCGCACCGAGAAGCGGGCGCCGGCTAAACAGCCGCGCCGGCCAAAAAAGTCATGCTGGCGACCTGTGTGGCTCCTCCGCCGGGAATCTCCCGGCCTGTGGGCAACAAAAATTAGTCTGAAAGTGCGGCATCCACTCGCTCACTGAGCTTTCACTGGGAGCTACAGTCCTGAGCTGTTGTTAATCGGCCATCTTCTGTTCAGTATTTTTTAAAGGCCTGCAGTTACATTGGCCAGATAATTTCCAGTGTAAAGGTATATATTGTAAGGTGCTGTGAAGTAGCTGAGACTTGTTAATGGTCTTCTCTACCATCTGTCTAGGCCCTGGCTGTGCACTGGAAGGCTATGGCAGGGCTCTCAACTGCTCCTAAGGACAAGAAGTGATTAGGTGGGGCTAGGGAGTTGGAAATCCTTCTGGAAGGGAGTGTTCAGAGTAGAGGCTAGTCCCCAGGGCAGTTGTTCATTTGGCTGCCAGGGGTTCTATTTAGAATTCTCTACCAGTTTGCTAGGGCTGCCATAAGCAGTGCCACAGACTGGGTGGCTTGAACAGTGGAAACATATTGCCTCACAGTTCCGGAGCCTGGAAGACTGAGATCAAGAGGCTGGCAGTGTTGGTTCCTTCAGGGCGAGGAGCAAAGGATCTGTTCCAGGCCCCTGTCCTTGGCTTGTAGATGGCCGCTGTCTCCCTGGGTCTTTAAACATCTTTCCTCTGTCTGTGTCCAAATTTCCTCTTTATATATAGACTATAGTCTTATTGATTTAGGCCCACTCTGCTGGTCTCCTTTTAACTTAATTACCTTTGCAAAGACCCGATCTCCAAACACAGATCACATTCTGAAGTATTAGGGGTTAAGATTTCAACATATGAATTCTGGGAGATGAGACTCAGTTTAGCCCACAACAACAGCCATTTCGCCATGCCCTTTAATCTCTTCTAGTTGAGCAATATTCCTTCTCTGCTATTTTGTCGTTAGCCACAAAAAATATTCACAGAGCTTCATTACAGAAGTGATGCAGGCCGTACTAAATGAGTGATTATTGCACTAGCTGCTGCTCCATAATAAACCCCATGCCTGCAGGCCCCTGTTTCTTGCTTCCTTACCAGGTTGTCTTTCTTCCTTCTAAGAACAGATGACCTCACCTTGGATGTTTCTTGTTTTGTTTTGTTTTCCTCTAGGGGATGCACCTCCTACCCCACAGACAAACTGTGCTGACTTCCAGAATGCCAACCTTTTTGAAGGCACCGTCCTCAAAGTCCAGTTTCTCCTCTTTGTCCCTTCGAATCCTAGCTGTGGGAAGCTAGTAGAAGGAAGCAGTGACCTCCAAAACTCTGGGTTCAATGCCACTCTGGGAACCAAACTAATTATCCATGGATTCAGGTGGGAGTTATGACCTAAGAGACTTCCAGTTATGGGTGCTACTTCCATCATATCCAGAGGTTATAGGTGTGATGGAGCTATGCACCTCTCTTTTTCAATTTCTCTGATACCCCCCAGTCCACATATAGTCACTGAGTCTCAATTCAATCACCATCCTTTCTTTGAACGTCTTTTCCCCAGAGCCCATCAATAGGGCCAGAAACAGAGAAAGGTTTCTGGGAGGAAAGATGGAGATAATATGGTAAAATAACAGCACCATGGGGCAAGTAGTGTTGAGGGCATCCAGTGAAAAGGTAGACACAAAGGCAGTGCACAGAGGACCACCATTTCTTGATCTCTGGCCTGTCTCCACCTCTCTGATTCCTGGATTCCAGGGACTCAGCCACATATTTCCTTAGGCATCTCTCCTTGCTCTTGTGCCAAAGCCTCTCCTCTAGCAAATCTTACATTTGACCACTTTCCAAGGCTAAGTATGTACCTCCAACCCAGGGATAGCTAATAGAGGTGGAAAGCTCATCAGGCAAGTCCCTCTGTCTGCTCCTAAATCCTGCAACCCCATCCCCTGGCACACACCCAGTCCACGCTCCTCTAACCACACAAGCATGCTCTCTTGGCTTCTATACTGAGAGCCATCAAAAATCGTATTTCCTGATCCCAATCTGTTGGGAAAGATTTCTAAACATTTTTCTATCATTTTCCTTTTCCTAGAAAAGTCCCATTATACTGTAAGTTCCAGAAGGATAGCGACTACATCTTTTTGTCTTTATTTTTTGGAAAGCACCTAGCATACTGCCTGGCCCATGGGTACTCAATAAATGTTTGTTGAATAAATCAATGGGTAAATGACAGAAAAAAAGGAAGAAGGAAGGAAAAGGAAAGAAAGAGAAAGGAAGAAAGGAAAGAAAGAAAGAAAAACTCCACAAAGAATAAGCCTATATGCAATGTATACAGTTTATGTGGCTTATGCATTGTGCAGAGGAGCCTGACAAAAGTCTGGTGGGGCTAAAATCCAACCTGAGTTATGAACCTTGGCATGAGACTGCATCTACCTGGAACAAAAGGCACCGTTTTATAATTTTCACAAAGGTTGCATGTGTGCCGGCAGAAGGGTTGGCAACTTTGGAACTGTGTCCTCCCTATGCTCAAAGTGCTGTGTAATAAAATCCTCTTATACCCCCTTCTCTAATTTTGACTTCTTTTCTGGGTTTGCAATTAACAGAGGTTTCCATGACAATAAATATCTACTTGACAGGTAATTTTTTCACCCTTTTTTGGCCCCCTGTCTAGGGTCTTAGGAACAAAGCCTTCCTGGATTGATAAATTCATTAGAACCCTTCTGCGTGCATCAAATGCTAATGTGATTGCCGTGGACTGGATTTATGGATCTACAGGGATCTACTTCTCAGCTGTGAAAAATGTATTTAACTTGAGCCTCGAGATCTCCCTTTTCCTCGATAAACTCCTGGTAGGTACAGAAGAGCTTAGGGTGAGTTTGGGCTGCGTATGAAGAGAGAGGGTCAAAAAGACAAAAGCACTGCCTGAGGAGGCTTAGGGTGGAAGCAGAGTCACTCGGTGGTTCAGCGGTCTTGGGTTCAAATCTTGACTTTGCCACTCACAGTGCTAACCTTGGGTAGGTTGAATTGAATTTTCTGAGGTTTATTGAATATGCTGAGCCTCCCACTGCTCCTCTGTAAAATGTGTCATGGCATATTAGACAGCAAATGCAGATGGCCTGGCACTTAGTTGTCCCTCAAGAGAGAATGGCCATGGTTGTTACTCACATACTTTGGGCACCAAAAGGAGAGTAAGGGGGTTATCAGGGTGGGGAGCCCAGGAAGAGAAAAAGTGATCAATGATGAGAGTGCTGTCCTTTTTCCCTCCAAAGTAAGTGCGGTAGGTGTGTCATGCCCAGGGCCTTGGCTTCTGAAGCTTGTGGGGAAAGCTTGCGCTGTGAAGCCAGCAGACCCTGTGGCCCACGGGGAACTCACTGTCTCTGCTCTTCTAGGTGCTGGGCGTGTCGAAATCCTCAATCCACATCATTGGTGTTAGCCTGGGGGCCCACGTTGGTGGCAAAGTGGGCCAGCTCTTCAGAGGCCAGCTGGGACAGATCACAGGTAACATTCCTCCATGCCCATCCTCCAAGCTTTAGAGATAGAGAAAGCTTGCCCTGAAAAGGTCTCTTCTGAGGCAAGCAGAGGGGTGTATGGAGCCTTTGTTCTTATGATCAAGTCACCCATTAACACTAAAATTTATTTATTGTGGTTCTTTTGCATAAAATGGTGTTATGTTATTATTGCATGATCTCTAACATCAATGTGAGAGGCCGTGTATTTCTTTTTTACTTTTTATTTTTAAATTTCTTATTTAAAAAAATGTATTTTAGATTCAGGTGTTACGTGTGCAGGTTTATTACATGTGTATAGCATGTGATGCTGAGGTCTGGGCTTCTGATGATCTCATTGCCCAAGCAGCAAACAGTACTCAATAGGTAATTTTTCAACCCTTTCCCTTTGTTCTTCTTCCCCCTTTTGGAATCCCCGGTGTCGATTGTTCCCATATTTGCGTCCATGTGTGCTCAGTGTTTAGCTCCCACTTATAAGTGAGAACATGTGGTATTTGGTTTTCTGTTTCTGCGTTAATTGGCTTAGGAAAATGGCCTCCAGCTACATCCACGTTGCTGCAAAGGACATAATTTCATTCTTTTTTATAGCTGTGTAGAATTCCATAGGGAATATGTACCACATTTTCTTTATCCAGTCCACCATTGGTGTGCACCTGGGTTGATTCCATGTCTTTGCTATTGTGAATAGTGTGGCAATGAATATACTAGTGCAGGTATTCTTTTGGTAGAATAATTTCTTTTCCCTTGGGTATATATCTAGTAATGGGATTGCTGGGTCAAATGGCAATTTTATTTTAGTTCTTTGAGGAATCTTCAGACTGCTTTCCAACCACCAACATTGTATAAGTATTCCCTTTTCTCTGCAACCTTGCTAAAATCTGTTTATTTACTTATTTTTTTTAACTTTCTAATAATAGCAATTCTGACTGGTGTGAGATGGTATATATCATGGTGTGATGATTAGTGATGTTGAGCATTTTTTCATGTTTGTTACCCACTTGTACATCTTCTTTTAAGAAGTCTCTTTTCATGTCCTTTGCCGTCATTGTAATGGGGTTATTTGGTTTTTTTCTTGTTGATTTGTTCAAGTTCCTTATAGATTCTAGATATTAGTCTTTTGTCAGATGCATAGTTTTTGAATATTTTCCCCCTTTCTGCAGGTTGTCTGTTTACTCCGTTGGTTGTTTCTTTTGCTGTGCAGAAGGTCTTTAGTTTAATTAAGTCTCATTTGTCAATTTTTGTTTTTGTTGTGTTTGCTTTTGAGGACTTGGTCATAAATGCTTTGCCTAGGCCAATATTCAGGAGACTGTTTCCCAGAATTTCTTCTAGGATTTTTTATAGTTTGAGGTCTTACATTCAAGTCTTTAATCCTTCTTGAGTAATTTTTGTATATGACGAGATGTAGGGGCTCAGTTTCATTCTCCAGCATACGGTCAGCCAGTTTTCCCAGAACCATTTATTGAATAGGGTACCTTTTCCTCAGTGTTAGTTTTTGTCAACTTTGTCACATGTCTGATGGCTGTAGGTGTGCCACTTTATTTCAGGGGTCTCTATTCTGTTCCACTGGGCTATGTATCGATTTTTGTAGCAGTACCATACTGTTTGATTACTGTAGGCTTATAGTATAGTTTGAAGTTGGGTAGTGTGGTGCCTCCAGCTTTGTTCTTTTTGCTTAGGACTTCCTTGGCTATTTGGGCCCCTTTATTGTGCCATATGAATTTTAAAATAAGTTTTTATAATTCTGTGAAAATGACATTGGTAATTTGGTAGGGATAGCATTGAATCCGTAGATTGCTTTGGGCAAAATGAACATTTTAATAATATTTATTCTTCCAACCCTGCATAGAATACAGGATACTTTTGCAAATACTATGCAAAAAACATAGAATGCTTTTCCATTTGTTTGTGTCATCTATGATTTCTTTTTTTTTTTCTTTTCTTTTTTTTTTTTTGAGCTGAGGCTGGAGTGCAATGGCACAATCTCAGCTCACGGTAACCTCCACCTCCCAAGTAGCTGTGTTTATAGGCAAGTGCCACCATGCCTGGCTAATTTTGTATTTTTAGTACATGTTGTTCAGGCTGGTCTCAAACTCCTGACCTCAGGTGATCCACCTGCCTCCGCCTCCTAAAGTGCTGGGATTACAGGTGTAAGCCACCGCGTCCAGCAACCTATGATTTCTTTTAGCAGGATTTAGAGTTTTCCTTTTACAGATCTTTCACTTTTTTGGTTAGGTGTGTTCCTAGGTGTTTTATTTTTGTGTGTGACTATCGAAAATGAGATTGCATTCTTGATTTGGCTCTCAGCTTGAACATTATTGGTGCATAGAAATGCAACTGATTTTCGTATATTGATTTTGTGTCCTGAGACTTTGCTAGAGTTGTTTATTAGGTCTAGGAATCTTTTAGTTAAATCTTTAGGGTTCTTCTCTAGAGTCATATCATTGATGAAGAGAGACAATTTGTCTTCCTCTTTTCCTATTTAGATGACTTTTATTTCTTTCTCTTGCCTGATTTCTCTGGCAAGGACTTCCTCTTTTATTTCTTTCTGAGCCTCACTTCCTATGTCTGTAAAATGGTTGTAACAGTCTGCATCTCCTTGGCCCCCTGTGGAAATCACCTTCAGATAGTTTTGTTATTTTTGTTATATACATGTAAAATTGTGGAACATTTTATGCTTCCAGAGCCACTCTCAATTCATACTGGACTAGAGCTGTGTGGCAAACTGCCACCCCCTCCACCCCATTTCCTGGCTTTTGGGAGGGACAATTCTGAGTCTTGTTTTACAGTATCATAGAGGGGTCCCAGTCGGGTGGGAGTCAGTAGCCCATACTCATGAATATTTTCCTTTATTCCCTGACTTGTTTTCCCACTCCCTCACCATGCTTTCTGAGACTTTCTCCCAAATCTACTTTGAACTCTTGTGGCAGGGTCTGCTTGTTGTAGGGGGAAGGGAAGGGATCCAAACTAAGACATGGGAATAGTAGTATTCACAGTAATCACCGTGTTGTGGTGAGGACTAGAGTGTGTAAAACTGCACAGCATAAGGAAGGCCTGGTACACCATAACTGCTCAAAGAAATTGTAGCTGTTGTTATTATTACATGAAGGTTGATATTACTTACATTAATTCTTATCAAACAATTGGTGTTATCAAGCTTATCTTAGAGCCAGAGAAACTGGGTCATTGAGGGATTCCCCCTAGAGAGACAAGAGGGGGTTTTCCTGAGGAAGATGGTCTTCAGCTAATTCTCCAAACCCTTGGATCTTTTCAGGGAGGCTCTACGATCTGCACTGGAAGGGGTGGGTGTACGGTGGGTCCATGAGTGTTTTGGCAGCTAAGAGGAAAGGGGTCCCTCACATCAGTCTCTCCTCACAGGTCTGGACCCCGCTGGACCTGAGTACACCAGGGCCAGTGTGGAGGAGCGCTTGGATGCCGGAGACGCCCTCTTTGTGGAAGCCGTCCACACAGACACTGACAGTGAGCTGGGGTGACCTTCCTGGGGCGAGGAAATGAGCTCAAGGCAGGGCCTAGGAGGCTGGCATCTTGTTGCATGGCCGTGGGCAGAGATGCCCTGCTCCTCTCTGAGCTTCTGTTGCGCAGTGAGAATTTTTATCATAATGCTAAACCTCCAGGTCAACGGCAGTAAGCAAATAATACAAATCAACTTCTTCCAATAGTTCCAATAGTGACAGATGCTAGGAAGGAGAAAGTCAGGGTCTTCAGTAGCTGTGCCTGAGCCAGTCTGAGGGCTCAAGTCTGCCATAGTGGAGGGTCTAGGAGTTGGTCACAGGGGCAGAATAAGGGCAGAGGATGCTCTCTTACCTCAGTTCTGGAGCCACATCCGATTTCCACTCAGTCAGGAGAGCACAAAGATATGTTTTGGGGAAGACTGTGGAAATGTGACCCCAAACTAGTTTACCTGAACTATTACTCAAAGGAAAACCGAAACTACTCAATGAAGAAATTTACCAAGTTTATAACATTTACTGAGTTACAAAAACTTGTTTCACAGGATATTTTTCTTGATTTGCTTAGGCAAATATGAGCATCTTACCAACTGAATCTCTTTGGTTTCTTTTAGCATAAAAAGTCCCTTTAGAAAACTGTTTGGGAGGCTGGGGTGAGTGGATCACCTGAGGTCAAGAGTTCTAGACAACTTGGCCAACATGGTGAAACCCCGTCTCTACTAAAAAAAAAAAAAAAAATACAAAAATTAGCCAGACGTGGTGGCATGCATCTGGAATCCCAGCTACTCAGGAGGCTGAGGCAGGAGAATCACTTGAACCCGGGAGATGGAGGTTGCAGTGAGCCGAGATCACACCACTGCACTCCAGCCTGGGTGACAAGAGCAAAACTCCATTCCAAAAAAAAAAAAAGAAAAGAAAATTGTCTGAGGGCTCATCCTGTGAAGTTTGACAGCACTTAGAAGTGATGTGGGCAGAGGATGTGGGCTCCCGAGGTCAGAGTTTGAGCTCTGCTGCCAGCCAACCCTGCTGTGGGACCTGGAGAATATGCCCTGAAGTAGGGAAGTTAACGGAGTTCTGCCTCCTTTCAGAGCTGGGTATTCGGATTCCTGTCGGACACGTGGACTACTTTGTCAATGGAGGCCAAGACCAACCTGGCTGTCCTACCTTCCTTCACGCAGGTCAGAAAGCCAGTAAAAGTTGGTATTTGGCAACCCCAGAGATTGGCATTCACCAACAGCCTTTGCGTTGAGTCAGCCTGAGTGGACCACAGAGGGTCTGCTTGACCGTGTCCTTTGCTATGTCTCATAATGTCTTCCTCAGTGTGTATTCAGAGCCCAGGCATTTGAGGGGAGGGTGTGACATAGGGCACAGTCCACACCAGCTGCATCTTCTACAGAGCCTTGCTGTGGCAGAAGCAAGCCATCGTGCCCAAAGCTAGTGAGCAGAAGGATCGATTCACTGCACAGTCATTTCACCACACTTACCAACTCTAATAGTTCTCTAAAATTGTTTTCAAGATGATCTTTTTTTCCTCAATCACAGGGGAAAGGACTGTACATTCAATGACTATACATTTTCTCTCTTTAAATGTAGCCTTCTGGAATGTTCTTTTTCATATATTTATTGGTATGTTCTTAGCATTACTTTAATACTAAATTTGTCAAAAGCTAAGACCAATAATTATTTGATTTTCTTGTATCTTACGAATATAGTCAATATATCAGCATTTCATACAGAAATTTAAAATGCTGATTTCTGTTTATTGTGTTTTTAGTCTTTTCCTGCTTTACCAAATTTCTAACATTTTAAGGATTCCTTTGACAATCTTATTAAATAACTATTAATCTATTTTACCAAATTTACTAGTTTCCAAAAACATGCTTCTTTTTGCAATTTATAAATTTCTCAGCAATTCTTATATGAAATAGAATCATTTGGTTTCAATGGCTTTTGAATATTTGGTGACATTTCAGTTGACCACTTTTCATTTTTTCTTCATAACACAATTTGAGAAGGGTTTAGTTTGTCTCTGCTCCAGCTCCCTGTTGCAGCTAGAAGGAGCTTGGCCATAGAGAGTGTTCCAATCACGGGCGGTGGTTGGGGAGGAAAGTCAAAATACATCTCAGCCTTGGCTGCAGGTCGCAGCAATGGGGTCTCAAGGTGCAGGGAGAGTTTGAAGACCCTAAGACCCTGGAGTTGTAGCTCACCACATACTTCTTAGGTTCAGCCAATTTACGCAATGTTGGTTGCTGCAAACTTGAATAGTAAACAACAATGAAACCAAGTTTTGGTAAATTGGGATATTTGGCAAATTCTGCATATCAGTCATTTGGCCCTGTGAGCCTCAGCACGCCGGCTGTAGACAATGACCATCAAGTGCTGCTGATGCCTTTGACTGCCTCACTGCTGGGTTGAGTATAATGAGGTTGTAAAAAATTAGTTGTATGGTTGGTGATGAAGAAGGTAAAAATATGCACAAATATCCATTTTGAGAAGTGGGGCAGCATCCATCATCAACTCTGTATATATTCCCATTTTATGAAGGAGAATCTGCATGATCATGTAACAATACATCTCAAGGCCAGGCATGGCGGCTCATGCCTGTAATCACAGCACTCTGGGAGGCTGAGGCTGGTGGATCACCTAAGGTCAGGAGTTTGAGACCAGCCTGGTCAACATGGCAAAACCCTGTTTCTACCAAAAATACAAAAATTAGCCAGGTGTGGTGGTGCATACCTGTAATCCCAGTTACTCAGGAGGCTGAGGCAGGAAAATCGCTTGAACCCAGGAGGCAGAGTTTGCAGTGGGCTGAGATCTCACCATTGGACTCCAGCCTGGGTGACAGGGTCCATTTCAAAAAAAAAAAAGAATGCATCTCAAATCAAGCAGTTTTCTTGATGGATTATGCTTATGTATCTCAGGAAAAGTAAAGTGAAAAAGGAGAATGTAGTAACCATGTGCATTAATATTTTTAAAAAGTGATTTGAGGGAACTCCCATGCATGTGTTTGTGACTTACTGGAATATAAAATGCAAGAGTTTCAGTAAGCAACATAGGAGGAGTTTCCGTTTGTCTTTACTGGAACCTTGGTTGTGTTTCTCTGTTCAGGTTATCACTATCTACTCTGTGATCACATGAGGGCTGTGGACCTCTACATCAGCGTGCTGGAGAATTCCTGTCCACTGACGGCCTTTCCCTGTGCCAGCTACAAGGCCTTCCTTGCCGGACACTGTCTGGATTGCTTTAACCCTTTTCTGCTTTCCTGCCCAAGGATAGGTAAAATGCTACCCCTTTGACATTGTGGGGAAAGTTCAAGCCCTGCTAGTTGTCCCCTCCTAATGTCCTGATCTCCTATGGTCAAGAATTCTATCCAATTGGGGAAAGGAAAATTAAGCGATGAGGTGCTCAGCCTGTTCTTACTTGGAGGTGGGTGGTTGGTCCTCGTGCCCCACCCCTCACCCTCTATGGTGTTCCCTATGGCCATCCTTGCTCCACACCCACCCTTCCCACATTCAGGTCCCCCCACTCTCAGACCAGATGCTGTCTATACATCTTTTTCACTTCTGGTCATTCTTCAGTTCTTCATAGACCCTAAATCTCTGTGTGGTGGGGAATCCCTAAGAGTAGAACATAAGGTCCACATTAGAGGTCTGAAATTCTGGTGGCGTCATGGCAGCTGGGGGAATGTCTAGTTGCTAGGGGGCTTGGACACCTTCCTGGATGATCCAGGCCAGTCTGGGGAAAGGATGCCAGGAAGACTGCAGGATCTGTCCTCTACTTCATTTGTGCAGACCATCGCTATGAATATGCTATGGTTATCCAGGATGAAGAGCTCCAGGAAAAACTCCTGGGCAGTAGAAATGGTTTCTCTCCTTTCCACACTCTTACTTCCCACTACCCCTGTCTGCCACTCAACAGCAGCAGCTTGTCATTGCTTATATGAGTGAAATGGGTACCAGCTTGACAAAATAGTAAAGTAAGGTATTTCCCATGATAGAACAGCCAGCATGATTTCCTACTCATTGTGCATACGTCAGTTTCCCCCAGATGCCATGGACCTGCAGATGTAACAACGGCCTCATACTGCCTGCCCAGCCTCATCTCTCGCTACACTTTCTCTTGCACTAAACTCCCAATGGTGCTAACTACTTGTACTTCCAAGTGTACCTCGGGCTTCCTCACCTGTGTGCCTTTGTCCTAACCATACTGTCTTCTCAGAATGCCCTCTCCCCACCTGCCATCCACTAGTCTTCAGGTCAAACACTTCCTGTTTCACTGTGCTCCCACTGCATGGGATATAAGTGTCATGAAAACAACTGCTATAGAAGATTGGTTTTGCAAGTTAGAGATACAGTTACAGATTTCTTTCTTTCTTTCTTTTTTGACAGAGTCTCACTCTGTCACCAGGCTGGAGTGCAGTGGTGCAATCTCAGCTCACTGCAACCTCCACCTCCCAGGTTCAAGCGATTCTCCTGCCTCAGCCTCCTGAGTAGCTGGGACTACAGGCGCGCACCACCACGCCCAGCTAATTTTTGTATTTTTAGAAGAGACGGGGTTTCACCATGTTGGTCAGGATGGTCTCAATCACTTGATCTCATGATCCGCCTGCCTCAGCCTCCCAAAGTGCTGGGATTACAGACGTGGGCCACTGCGCCCGGCCCTTCAGATTTCTTATAATTACCTGCGAATAATGAGTCAGATGATCTGAAAAATGTACCTCTGTGTATGTGTGTGTTTACTGCCCACTAGACTGAGTTGCTGGCATCCCAGGACTCACCCCAGAATACAGCACATAGTGAGTGTGCAATGTAGATGTCTGTGGAATAAATGGGTGTGTGAATTAATAAACATGTGGCTAGGGGCTTGGGACCCTAAGATAGCCTTCTCAGGACTCTGCTATCTTTGCTTCTTTATTTCCAGGACTGGTGAAACAAGGTGGTGTCAAGATAGAGCCACTTCCCAAGGAAGTGAAAGTCTACCTCCTGACCACTTCCAGTGCTCCGTACTGCAGTGAGTAGGGGGAAATGCATGAGCTTAGCTCTGCCAGGGTGCTGCCCAAGGAGTCCAGGGTTCCGGCTTGGGCTGTGCCCAGCCCAGTGTGGTAGGCTGGGTGGGAGTGAACGACAAGGGCAAAGGTATCACTGAAGGTGGGGCAACAGTCCCTGGTCTGAACCAAAACTTTCAGAGTGAGTCCAACCGGTTGCTCTTCAGATGAGGATTTGGGGGCTTCTTACCGTTATCTACTGATCCTATTTCCTCCTACCTCAAAATTTATCCTCCAGTGGACCTTCTCTCTAGAGTGGCATTTAGGGTTGTCCTCTGGCCACCTCCTTTCTGCACTCCCATTTCTCACTCCTTTGCACCTACCCTATGTGGTTCTCACCCTGGCAGCCTCCAAGGTCCCTGGGGAATACTGAACCTTTCCCTCTGCTGTCCTTCCCCTTCACAGATGCATTCCAGCTTCTCCTGTTGCTCCTAACCTCAGCATTTCTTTGAAGTGAGGATGCCGGTGATTGTAACAATGTAAAATGTGAATGAAAAATGTGTCTTAGAATCCATAAAATACATTACAAACTGAACCATCATCCTTCCTTATGCTATGTGCATCTTAACAGGGGTGACTATACTTCCTGCTTTATACCAGTTGTCCTGGGGTCCTGTCTGCTTTATCATGTGTACAGGATGAAGTATGCTGGGTTTGGATGATAAATTATATGCCATCCAATTTTAACTGATTTTCTGATCAGCTTGTGTTGGGTCAGTGGAGGAGGGATCTTTGTGACAATATCTTCCTGGTACTAGAAGGCCTGGTACCTGGTACCATGTGTGATATGGAGCCCAGAGCTCAGACTCTGTGCTCACCCAGACCTGGATTTGAACCTCAGCTTCTCCACTTACCAGCTGTGTGATCAGGAGCAAGTTATTTAACCTCTCTGAACTCTATATCCTCATGTGGAAATGGGAACCATAACAGTACCTACTTCAAAGAATCAACTGTGAGTATAAAATAAAATAGCACACAGGAGATCACTAGCACAGGGACTGGAACCCAATCAGCAATAATTTCCTTCCCTTAGTCAATTAGAGAATTTGGGAGAAGAATAGTTAGGGTGTTTTTACCTTCATGCCAGAGAAAATTTATGGCTAGCTCTTAGGAACAAAGTCGACTACAGAATCAACTGTGGGCTTTTCACATCCATATCAGCTCATTCGACAACCCAACTGGGAGAGGCAGGTGTGAGGAAAGGGAAGCTCCGATAGACCAAGTAGCATGCCCAAGGCTCCGCAGGTGGGGGAAAAGGTCAGAACTCAACTCCAGGTCTCCTGACTCCAAAATCTCTCCTTCTTCCTTGCCGCCACCATGGTTCCACCTTCTGAGAACCTGGGCCATATTTCTCTGCTTTCCTTCTGTCAGCACCACCCCATCAGAGTCAGCATGCAGGAGGAGGTTTTTCCTGGTGGTTGAGGCAGTGCTGCCAGGACCAGACATCCTGACTTCAAATTCCAGCTGCTGGAATAAGTCTACTCCTGGTTAAGGTCCACTCCTCATCACCAAAGGAGCCTGGGAAAAATTTCTGAGACTAAAGTGATTGCAAAATGCCACCAGGTGCACCTACCCCTTAATAAAGAAAGGATAGTGTGTTAGGGAAACTGTAACCTGAACTGGGCGGGTTCACAGCAACCTGAACTGGCACCTCTGTGTCTGCACCGCTAAGAATACACCTAGCAGGAATGTGTGGGGAATGCCTGGAGGTTAAAAGCAGGTTAAGGTCCCTGCCAAGAGGATTCACAGAGCCATACTTTTTCTGATTGTTTCATATTTGCTGTGAGCCCACCTCCCCACGCTCCCAGAAGCATAGCCCTGTTTGTTCCAACATCACAGAGGGGCACAGAAACAGGCCTGCCTGCCTGCAGGCTCTGCCCTGAGCTGTCACTTCTAGGGATGGAAGCTGGGTCCTCCCTGCTTTCCCTGGACAGATATGGGTATGTTCAGGAGGGGGTAGGGGCCAGCAGCTCTCCAGCCACTCTCAGGCCATCATGGCCCTGGGCTCCCATGCCCAGCACCCTCTGCCTGCTTTGACTTCAGCAATGCTGACCTGTGCCGAGCATGCACTGGCATGGGTAGAGGATCTTCTACCGAATAATATTTTTTAAACAATATTTTCCCTCATAAAATGGTTTTTCACACAGTGTACCTTCTCTCTATTACTTCACTCCATCCTTACCATGTCCTGTATGATAATGTTGGGGACTATTGCTTGCAGATGAGGGAACTGGGGCACGGAGAGGTTCAGTGTCTCAGGCAAGACAGCATGGCTTGTAAGCAGCAGGCCTGGGCCTTGGATCCCAGGCCTCCTGACCAGCCACCCAGGACTCTGTGTTGTACGATAGGAGACATGCTCCTGTGCAGATGTGATTTCACTACCAATTCCCACCCACCCAACATTCGGCCTGGCTCCCTTGGGGGCTCCAGGGTAACTTAGCAAAGGAAGAAGCAGGCCAGGCGCAGTGGCTCACATCTGTAATCCCAGCACTTTGGGAGGCCAAGGTGGGAGGATCGCTTGAGGACAGGAGTTTGAAACCAGCCTGGGTAACATAGTGAGACCCTGTCTCTACAAAAATTGTTTACAATTAGCCAGGCATGATGGTGCTCACCCGTAGTTCTCACTACTAGGGAGGCTGAGGTGAGAAAATTGGTTGAGCCCAGGAGTTCAGGGTACAGTGAGCTGATCGTGCCATTGTATTCTTGCCTGGGCAACAGTGCAAGAACCTGTTTGTTTTTTTTTTTCATTCATGACATATTTATTAAAACTACACATTTAGGGAAAAAAATCAAACAATGTATACATCATTACTGAAAACTGTATACCATCATATAAAAAAGGATTTTCTTTTGGGAAATTGTTTTCTAATTTATGGCAAGTTTTACTTTCAGAAATAAAACCACAGAACAATACAATCGAATTTAATCCTAAAGGCTGGCATGCTAAGCAAGAATGTTCTTATTCTTTATAGGAGCTCCCTCTTTACACTGTCAGGTACTAGGGCTCTGCCTTTTGGAGTGATTTCAGCCACCAAGTCATCAACAGTGACGTGTTCTAGCCCTTTTTCTTTAATTACCTCTTTACAGTGTGACCTCAACTGGCCCTTCCAGCCACATTCAATTAATTTAGCTCTTGGCAACTCTTTGAGGCATTCTCTTTCTCCAGTTGCTATCAACTTTTGGTTAATCGCTGCTCTCATCTGCGCATCTTTGTTCATCTTGCTAACCACCATCACCACGGGTGAGGGCCGTCCCTTCCCAGTAACGAAATGACCCTTGCACGGACGACCGTTACCTACCACAGAATCTTACGAAACTTTCTTAATGATACCTGCTAGCAAAGAAAGAAGTATTAATAACATAATATAGGGAACTCAGCCCTGAGAATTAAATTCCAAAAGCTTATGTAAGTTAGCTATTTTTTCCACATTGCAAATATCATCCATTCCAGTTCAGCTCTTGCCCATCCCCATAACAATTGATATCCTATAGTAACAACTGAGGAGAGACAGAGGGGTGTGGTGTCCGACATCCTCCTCCGTGGAGGGGAAGCACGCAAGGCTCTTTCATTCTCGTGGGTTCTTGGTATCTTGGCACCTTTTGGTGAGCCCTGTTACTATCCCCAGGGAGCCCGGATGGGCCACAGCACTCCTCCAACTTAGTGCTCAGTTCACCTGCATCAAGTTTATGTTCCCCTCCCCAATATTAGCCCATAAAATATGACAAATAAAAAGTACAGGTAGAGGAGAGGTGAGGGTTTGCATCTCTAGCTATGACCCCAACACCAAAGGAGCCTGGGAAAAAATTCCTGAAACTAAAGTGATTGCAAAATGCCACCAGGTGCGCCTACCCCTTAATAAAGAAAGGACAGTGTGTTAGAGAAACTATAATCTTTCTTTTCTTAAATTTTTTCTTTGAGAAAGAGTCTTACGCTATCTATCTCCCAGGTGGGAGTGCAGTGGTACGATCTCGGCTCACTGCAACCTCTGCCTCTTGGGTTCAAGCAATTATCCTGCCTCAGCCTCCTGAGTAGCTGGGATTACAGGCACCTGCTACCACTCCAGGCTATTTTTTTGTATTTTTAGTAGAGACAGGGTTTTACCATGTTGGCCAGGCTGGTCTTGAACTTCTAACCTCAGGTGATCTGCCCGCCTCAGATTCCCAAAGTGCTGGGATTATAGATGTGAGCCACCGTGCATGGCTTTCCTTAAATTTTTAAATTTTTAGTTGTTCTTTTTTTGAGACAGGGTCTCCTGCTGTCATCCAGGCTGGAGTGCGGTGGCACAGTCATGGTACACTGCAGCCACAACCTTCTCGGCTCAGGTGATCCTCCCACCTCAGCCTCTCAAGTAGCTGGGACTATAGGCACACACCATATGCCCAGCTAATTTTTTGTTTTTGTTTTTTGGTAAAGATGGGGTCTTGCCACGTTGTCCAGGCTGGTCTTGAACTCCTGGGATCAATCAATCTGCCCACCTCAACCTCCCAAAGTACTAGGATTTCAAGCACCTCTCACCATACCTGGTCTGTAATCTTTCTTACCTTCTCTTGCCAGAGGGACAGCAGGTCCCAGGGGTATCACCGTGGCACAGGCTGTACACCCAGTCTATGTTGGTATGTTGGTGACACTCACTTTGAGAGCTCCAGCATCCACACTGCTCAAGGGAGAGTCCAGATGCCACATAGGCAACCAGCGGCAGCAGGGAGGGGGGCAGTCTCCTACACACACAGCCTGCTTCCCTGACGCTGGGTGTGTGGAGAGCAGGGCAGTTGCTATATCTTACGAATTAATTCTTTTTTGTTTGTTTCTGAGGCAGAGTTTTACTCTTGTCGTCCAGGCTGGAGTTCAATGGCACCATCTCAGTTCACTGCAACCTCGCCTCCCCGGTTCAGGTGATTTCCTGCCTCAGCCTCCCAAGTAGCTGGGATCACAGGTGCCCGCCACCATGTCTGGCTAATTTTTATATTTTTAGTAGAGATGGGGTTTCACCATGTTGGCCAGGCTGGTCTCAAACTCCTGACCTCAGGAGATCTGCCCACCTCCCAAAGTGCTAGAATTACAGGTGTGAGTCTCAACGTGCTGGGATCACTGTGCCCAGCCTTATGAGTTAATTCTTTAGTTTATGTCTTAGTATCTTTGTGCTACTATGACACAGTACCTGAGACTGGGTAACTTACAAAACTCAGAGATCTATTTTCCCACAGTTTTGGAGGCTGGGAAGTCCCAGATGAAGGTGCTGGCATTCCATGTCTGTTAGGGTTGCAGTCTCTGCTTCCAAGAAGGTGCTTTGCTGTTGCATTCTCCAGAGGAGACAGACGCTGTGTTCACACGCAGTTCACACACAGCAGAAATCAAAAAAGGGCCTGCCTAGTTCCCTTGAGTCCTTCTATAAGGCACTATTTAGTTCATGATGGTAAGCTTTCGTGACTTAATCCCTTCCCCCAAAGGCCCCACCTCTCAATACTGTAGCACAGAGCATTCAGTTTAAACACGAATTTGGAGAGGACACAAACATTCAAAGGATAGCCGCATATGACAGACACTTTTTGGCTCTTTCAAGATCATCCCACCATGAAAATGTCACCAAACAAGGGGAAGTGAAACATTAATATTACAAAATAACAAAAACTAACGTTACTGAAGGCTTCCTAGGCACAGGCACTGTCCTGAGGACTTCATACCTATTAACCCATTTATTTCAGACCTCTAGGGTGTCTATTTTTATTGTCCCCAGTTTACACTTGGGAAAACTGAGGATCTGAGATTATAAATAATCTGCTCCTGGGCACATAGCTACTAAGAGAGGGAGCCAAGATTCCCAACCTCACTGCTGCTCTCTGTGCCTTCTGCCCTCGGGCCCAGTCTCTGTTGTGCTTTGGTTTCCTAGCGCATCACAGCCTGGTGGAGTTTCACATGAAGGAACTGAGAAAGAAGGACACCAACATCGAGGTTACCTTCCTTAGCAGTAACGTCACTTCCTCGGTTATGATCACCATGTACGTAAGTGTCCCACCTGACTGACCCCTCCCCTTAGGAGTCGGTTACCTTTTCATTTGACACACGTGGACATCCCAGGTCAGGTACTGTGTGATTGCTGATGCATGAGCCCAGCCGGGGCTGGGGGCGGCACCTACTGCAGACCCAGCTACAGGCACCTCCTGGGAGCTGCTCAGTAGTAGGTCCAAGTATAGCAAATTCAGATGAGAGCAGGCAGGGCAGGCAGGCAGCAGGTGGAGAGGACATAGGAATCAGGAAACAGCACTCGGGAATCCAGGCAGTACGAGTAGCAGGGATGTCAGTAGGTAGGGGGGCCTCAGTCACCAGCCCAGGGAGGGCTAGCCAGAGCCTGGAGAGCACCCACTCTTGGGAAAGGGGAGCAGTTCTAGGTCAGTTACCAGAACGGAATCCGAGGCACAGGGTCAGTCAGCAAACGAGTGCGAGCTGAGGGCCAGACTAGTGGCCAGGAGGGCTTGATGCTGGGTGATTCCTGGAACTGGGGCTAATCATTCCCTTCCCCAAAAAAGACTTGGGCTTGGGGACTGGTGGGACCACGCTTGAAGTGAGAGGGCAAAGAACCCCAACTGTAGGGAGCCACAGCCTGCCGGGGATAGGAAGTCAGCAGCCATGGCGCATGCTTCTTTAAAAAGCAGCTGGTTACTTATTCACAAGCTAGCAGGAGACACTGTCAGATAATGTCACTGTCTAAGTCAGGGTCCAGTCAGGAAAACAGAGATTGTCCAAGAGAAGGAATTTAGCACAGCACACTCATTACAAGTGTGTTGGATGAGCCAGAAAACTGCAAGAGAGATGAGAAAGCAATGCAGAGATTACTCATAACAGGAGCAGTGAGCCACTACCGCCCTAGGGCTAGAGGGACAGAGCAGGGATGATGCTGGAAAAGCTGGGTCCACAGGGTAGGCTGCTTGGCAGGAGCTGAACCCATGGGAACTACAGTCCTTCTGGAATCCCTGCCCAAAGCAGCCGTCCACCTGAGCTTGCTTCCACTGGATTAGACCTTGCTGGAACCTGCTGGTGGGGGAAACTGCAGGGGAATAGATCAATCCAGAGCAAACGGGGAAATGACCAGTGCACACACACGTAAATGTGTGAGCAATGCCCTAAGAGTGAGAGCACAGAAGATGGAGCCTGACATAGGCTAAGGATATGATAAGCAGAGATTTCAAGGCTTTCCAGGAACTACCCAGGCTGGGTGTAGGGAGAATATGACACCTCTGGTGTGTCTGGATCACAGATTTGGGGTTGTGGGGATGGTGTAAGGCTGGAGAGGCAAGTCAGGGCCAGACTCTGCCAGGCCTTGGAGGACAGGTTTTTATTCTGAGAGTAGTTTGGAGGGCCACTGGGAGTTTTAAACAGGACAGTGATGAGACCAGATGTGAGTCTGGAGATATTTCTCAGGCTGGGATGTCGGACATGAAGTCTGTTAGGAGGCACTACAAGTTTCTGCTGGAAGGAGCGCACTTCTTCGCTCCCAAACCCCTGGCCACTAGCTGGGGTTCCTCCCGACTCACTCAAGGTCACACAGCTAGGTACAGCTGTTGGGATTGCAACACAGGCCTACTGGCTATCAGTTAGCCAAGTACCTTTCATTAGATCAGCTCAAGTTTGTGCTACTTCTGGAGAAATGTTTTCATAATCTTCTAGCCCATTGGTAGGTCCGGCAACACTGGCAGGAGTCATGAAAATGACCCACAACCCTGGCTGCATGTTAGAATCACCTGGAGAGCTTTAAAAAATAGACACCAGCTGGGCACGGTGGCTCATGCCTATAATCCCAGCACTTTGGGAGGCTGAGGTGAGCGGATTACTTGAGGTCAGGAGTTCTAGTCCAGCCTGACCAACATGGAGAAACCCCGTCTCTACTAATAATACAAAAACTAGCCGAGCGTGGTGGCAGGCACCTGTAATCCCAGCTACTCAGGAGGCTGAGACACAAGAATCGCTTGAACCAGGGAGGCAGAGGTTGCGGTGAGCTGAGACTGCGCCATTGCACTCCAGCCTAGGTTCCCCAGGGCTGTGCAGTGCCATCCTGCTGGGCGCCCTCCCTGATCCCCCACTCAACACCCTCAGGCTCTGCTGGCTGGGCTGTGCCTTGCACCCAGCATGAAGACTTTCCTCACTGAAAATCTCATGATTCTTTGCTTCTGTCTTGGGTACTTATTACCTAGGGGGTACCACGGCCCTTTGGAAAGCACCCTGCTAGGCTGATCATTTCATACTCCCCCCCTCATCTTTGTCTCATTCCAAGTTGATGCCTGAATCTTTAAACAGATGGGGAATCTGAGAGGCAAAGCCACGAGGGAGGATTAAGAGAAAACTGGATGCTGCTTTCACTCTGAGCCTCCTAGGCTAAAATCAGTATGAACCAAACCCTGTGGTTCAAGTTCATAGCAGCATGTAGGAAAGCTGGGACTTACAGCTAGTTGCTATGTGACTCCACAGCCACCTTTCCAGGTTAGGTAACTCATCCAAAGCCATGCAGCTGCAAAGACAAAACCTGGGTTCCAGGCAGCTCTGTCTGTGCTTCATGATCTGTTTTCTTGTTGTTGCTGTTTCCACCCACACATTCAACCACAGCCTAAAATAAAGTAGTTCTTACACAAAATTCTTTGAAAGGAAATGTCCTAAAAGAGGATTTCTACTTCTGGGTAATTGGATCTGAAAGTGAAGTTCTCCTCCAGCTGGGAATCCAAGAATGAGGAACAGTTTTTCCAGATATGAAAATCCAAGAGCTACTATTTTGCTGCAGTGTCCACTTGTTCACTCTAAAAAAATCAACAACTACTTTCTTGGTCATATTCAAAGCTGTAGGTGTGGAGCAGAGGGGCTGGTGAGGGTGACACAAAGGACTGTGGTAAGGAACCAACCCCCTGGTGCTTGACAGCCAACCAGTGCCACCAGCAGAGCCCCATCAGAGCCAAAGCGGAAGTACAGGCAGTAAGTGCTGCAGTCATTTACTTTGCCTTTCCCCTTTTCTTGCAGCCCTAAGCAGCAATGGCAGGGGAAAGGAATCATAGCCCATGCCACCCCACAGTGCCGGATAAACCAAGTGAAATTCAAGTTGCGGTCTTCCAGTCGAGTTTGGAAAAAAGACTGGACTACCATTGTTGGGAAGTTCTGCACCGCTCCTTTGCCTGTCCATGACAGGTAAGCCCCAGCATCCATCTCTGCCCCAGACACACACACACATCAAGGACCAATCCTGGCCATAGATGTGCTGCCTGTTGAGGTTCGATCCCGTGATGGTGATTATCATCTTAGAAGCAGAGATGATAGAGACCCAGGGTTTTCCAGAACCTCCTGTGGGACCATCTTGGATTGGCGAAACTCCACCGTATTTATTCTACATATTTGGTTTCTATGTAAAATTTTATTAGAACAAAGTTTTCTCATTGCATATTTTCTCCTCCGTGTCCTCCACTCCAAATGTGTCATGGGTCACATTCATGGGTGTGGATCCAGAATCCACATCCCCTTTCCCTTCCTCTAAAGGCATTTACGTCATCAGCCTTACCACCCCTGGGCACTTGGACCACAGGAACTGGCTTTTAATTGTAGGTGGTTGCAGACTTCTTTCACTACACATCATGGGAACTCAAAAGCCACACAGTGCCAAGCCCTGTCTCCTGATCAGCTGAGAACCTGCTCTCTTATTGCTCTTCTCTTACAGTAAAAAGACGGTCTGCTTACCTGAACCAGTGAACTTACAAGCAAGTGTGACTGTTTCTCATAATCTGAAGATAGCCTGTGTATAGTTTAACCTGGGCAAGACACATGTCCTTGCATTTTTTTTCTGAGGGAGCTATGATGAGGGATGTGTGCATGCAGCTTATTGTAGACCATTACTCCTAAGGAGAAAGGCAAAGCTCCTTCTTATTTTCCCAATAATTGGCTACCCTGGAGGGGGAGGAAGAACTCATTTGACAGAACTTGGTTTCCATTGCTGATCTTCTGTACATACCCATTTGAGCTTTCCTATGCATACTTAACTGCAGTTGCTTCATCTCCTTGGGCATCTGTACTTAGGATCCAATAGAAACATTTATAGTATAAAGAATTTTAAAAAAATAAAACTTCATGGAGTACCTGCATCGTTTAATTGTTTTACTTGAATGGAATTCTGTTACCTACAAAAAGTTGTGATTTATACTATTGCATTATCTCTATTAAAATAGCAACTGAAAGAAGTATTTGGAACAAGAGAGGGGAAGAAGGGTGGGGAGGAAGACTGCACCGTTTACCAACCCTAACTATTACCTCCTCTGGTTATCTGGAAGGTTTGAGAGATCAGAGAGATCTTGGGGAATACAGGTAGATTTCCTCTGGATTAGTGTTTCCCTAACTTTGATCTTTGTAAACAAACTTAGCCACATCCCAGCAAAAAACAGATGGTGCGCTCAGTCTGGGTTATTTGAAGAGAATTTAACGAAAGGACTATTTGCAGTAGTATTTCGTGGGGAAACTACAGGGATAATGCAGTTCCCTGAAGCTAGTGGCAGTAGAAACTGCTACTACCCTAGCCCTGAAGAGGCCAGAGAAGGAGGGGAAGCACCAGGGGCTGCAGACCTGCAGTGGAGGGACACAGCCAGCCAGCAGCAACCCCGCAGGGAGGGAGCAGGAGCACAGATTCTCTGACTCCACTCTTCCTCCTCCGCCACTTTCCTGCTAGTGCTCCCCATTAAGGACCCCCAACAGAAGCCAGAGGGCAAATAACACATTAATATGGCATAAACAGGCCCAGGGCATACAGCAGGACAGAGAGGGGTGGAGAGAGGATAGGAAGTGGGTGGAGAACTAATAGATATGGCACAAGCCTTTACCGCCTTCACAAATCCAGGTTCCCCCTGGATTTTTTAATTCTTTAAATTCACTTTTTTAAAAACATAAATAAATGTGCTTTAAAAGGAAACTGCTGACTTGGTGATTCACTCTCCACAACAAAGACCAGGAGAATGATGTAAGCAACAGGCCAAATCAGCCAGGGCACCGGGAGACAGAGCTTCGGCCTTCGTCCAGGCCTTCGAAATGCAACCGAAAGGACAGGTGAGGCTCACAAAGATGCTTAACTGTCTGCATGATCACCGTCATGTCTGAAGAATGCACATGTTCCCTACTAGGTAGGCCTGCAATTTTCTATTTTCCCTTAAACCAAAAACCCTTCTTTCCTTTACTCCTTCTCTTTACTCCACCAAGGTTCCTCGCTAGCTGTATTACCCAGCTCTTATCCTGAGCTGTATTATGCTGCACTTCCATTTGCCATCCTGGGAGACACTGCTTAGCAAATAACTTCTTCCTTAGTTTTCCCTACTGCTCGTTGCTTTTTTTTCCAAATGCGTATTACATTTCTGTGATGAAAATCATATTGTAGGCCAGGCACGGCGGCTCATGCCTGTAATACCAGCCCTTCGGGAGGCCAAGGCAATTGAGGTCAGGAGTTCAAGACCAGTCTGGCCAACATGGTGAAACCCTGTCTCTACTATAAATAAATAAATAAATAAATAAATAAATAAGCTGGAAATTAGCCAGGTGTGGTGGCACATGCCTGTAATCCAAGCTACCCAGGAGACTGAGGCAGGAGAATCACTTGAACCCAGGAGGCAGAGGTTGCAGTGAGCTGAGATCGTGCCACTGCACTTCAGCCTGGGAGACAGAGTGAGACTCAGTCTCAAAAAAAAAAAAAAAAGAAAAAAGAAAATCATATTTTGTGATGCTGATGCTAACTGGTATTAAACTGACCTAATCTGTTTTTCAGTGGCCTCACACTTTCCATTCTGCTTTTGACCATAGCCCTTTGTTTCTTTGCTAATATTTTCTTATTTTTAAACACTGTTAGACTCTCTCACATGTTATTTTGCTCCCAGTCAGAAACTTTGGATTATTACCTTACATGGAAAAACCAGTTTCTCTATTCATAAATTAATCCTAGAAATAAATACAATGAGACCATTATAATGTTTAACATTCCAGCTAGATACTATGGTCTGATGCAGGCTCAAAGCCCCGGGCCTATTTTTTCCCCTTTTTTTTTTCCTTTCATATTCAGGAGGCAACATTTTTTCTTTATTAAAAAGGAAAAATTTACAAGTATGTGACAGTTGTTAAAAATGTATCAACACCGAGTGGAGACTTTTTAAATATGTAATCAGTGGATGGAAAGAATATAAAACTTGTATAACTGTCTATGAGATGGAATGTTGTTTAATGCTGGGTCCATGTGGTACCTAAAATCATCCAGGTCCACACTTTGGGAAACGCGGCTTTAAGTAGTGGGGGATGTCTGTGGGGTTAGAGAAAAGGGAGAGCTAACATGGAACTCTGCTCCATGGTAGAGTAAAAGCAGAGCTTGGGTCTCCCTTCCACACCCACTTTGCTCACTCTGCTGCAGTCTTTACATGAACAGAGACTATTACAGAACTAATTCAGTTCCACAGGCAGATTCACCACCAAATGCAAGATACACTGCTGAAAGATACAGAGCCACGTGACCTTGGAATAGCCACGCAACAAAAACATCCAACATTACACAGCTTTTTGCTATGTTCCAGACACTGTTCTGAGTGTTTCATATGTATTAACATATTTTATCCCCTCAGCGAGCCTATGAAATACATGCTATTATTATCCCACTTTACAGACAAAGCAACCAAGAGGCTGAGGAACTTTCAAGACCACAGGTCTAGTAAGTAAAGGAGCCATGATTCAAATGCCAGCTCCAGCCCCAGAGCCAGGTGATTCATCACCACTCTAGCCAGACTCAGAAACACAGCAGAGAAGGCCTGCCTATAGGTCCACAATGCAATCCTGTGGGACTGGCTGCCTAATTTGCAGGGTCCAATGTAAAACAAAAATGCAGGCTCCTTATTCAAAAAGTTGAGAAGTTCAAGATGGTGACAGCAGAGCATGAAACCAAGTGTGGGGCCTGCGTGGTGCCGTGTCTAGTGTACAGGTCGTGTGCCCAGTGCAGCTGACTGTGAACCAGAAAAACTTCAGTTGACTAAGGAAGAAGGCTGTGAAGGATGAAAAAAAGGTTATAAGGGGTGCTAGTGTTTCTTACAGAAAATATTCAGACCTGGCCGGGTGCTGCGGCTCATGCCTGTAATCCCAACACTTTGGGAGGCCAAGACAGGCAGATCATCTGAGGTCAGGAGTTTGAGACCAGCCTCGTCAACATGGTAAAATCCTGTCTCTATTAAAAATTCAAAAAATTAGCTGGGTGTGGTGGCGGGTGCCTGTAATCCCAGTTACTTGGGTGGCTGAGGCAGGAGAATCCCTTGAACTTGGAAGGCAGAGGTTGCAGTGAGCCGAGACTATGCCATCGCACTCCAGCCTGGGCAACAAGAGTGAAACTTTGTCCCAAAAAAAAAAAAAAAGAAAATATTCAGACCCCAGGGGACATTCCTGTATTAATCATCACTAAATTTTCAGATGAATGATGTTTAACGTTCCTCTGCCCTTTCTACACTAGAGGTTGCGGGAGCTTGGTTCTCACTGACACAGCTTGGTGACAGGTAGGAGAGAGCCCATCTTCAGCAGCATTTTGGAATGCTGTCCTCAACATCTGGAGCACAAGATGCCAGGGAGATAATGGGATGGGTTGATGAGGGAGGAAATGACTTCCCATCCTCTTTCAAGGTCTGATGATCCACACTTTGAGAACAGACGCAAGAAAGACCTTCCACTCCTCTCACAGCTGGTGTCCTGCAGCTGTGAGATATTCTAGTGGTTGCAGAGTGGTTAACAGCAAAGGGGACAGGTGTACTCACTCTGAATAGCAGGGCTGGCTGCATCAACGGAAGGAGAAAAAGGTGGAGCAGAAGGACAGGGGAGAGGAGAGAAGAGATGGAAGCGTGGATGGAGGTGACTGCAGTCAGATAAACAGTTTGGCACACAACCCCAGTGCTCCATAAAGTCCTGTGCAGACTCCGTGAGTTCACAATAGTTTCCCTTGTCAGCAGCTAACAAACTTGTGCCTTGATTACAAATATTCTCATGAAAAATCAAGCCCTTGGCCAGCAGGGACTTTGTCTTGTCTGTTGTTGTACTCCAAGTACCTAGCATACAGTAGGTTCTCAAATATTTGTTAGAAAATGGATAAATAAGTGGTCCTGGAAAGTATTTTCACAACTAAGGCTTAATCATTGGCAGAATTCACCAGTGAAGCCATCTCAGCATTGGCTTTTCTTTCGTTTTTCAGTAATTTAGTGTCTTTACTTGTTGTAGACGTATTCAGATTTTCTTTTTCTCTTGAATCAATTTCAGTAACTTGTACCGTTATAGGAATTGTCCATTTTATTTAAGTTATCTAGTTTGTTGGTCCACAATTGTTTGTGATATTGTCTTAGAACTCTTTTTATTTCTTTTTTTAATTTTAATTTTATTTTTTTATTTTTGAAAGAAAGAAAAAGAGAAGAAAGAAAGTGAGAGTGAAAGAAAGAAAAAAAAAGAATGTAAGAAAGAAAGAAAGAGGAAGAGAAAGAGGGAGAGAGAACAGGATTCTTGTTCTATTGCCCAGGCTAGAATGCAGTCTAAAAATGGGTATTAAAAACCTCTTTTTTGCCAATAATTGTGCTTAACAATGGAGACAGGAGGGAATAAGGGATGAAAATAACAAACAAGCAGCCAACCAGTGTTTTACTTAAACCTGTGAAATGCTATGCAATTGCTGAGGAGTGATTTACTTCCAATTATGTGGTCACTTTTAAAATAGGTGTAATGTGATACTGAGAAAT
>CAUYLG010026339.1:0-87508 GCA_963573385.1 Cacajao melanocephalus | reverse complement strand
TCCATTCTCGTTAGCATTTTGTTAAATCTTCTTTCAAGGTTCTTAGTTTCTTTGCATTGGGTTAGTACATGTTCTTTTAGCTCACAGAAGTTTCTTATTATCCACCTTCTGAAGCCTGATTCTGTCAGTTCATCGCACTCGTTCTCCGTCAAGCCTTGTTCTCTTGCTGATGAGGAGCTGCGATCCCCTGTAGGAGGAGAAGCATTCTGATTTCGGGTGTTCTCAGCCTTTTTGCATTGGTTTCTTCCCATTTTTGTGGATTTATCCAGCTGTCGTCTTTGCAATTGCCGACTTTCAGATTGGGTCTGAGTGGACGTCCGGCTTGTTGGTGATGAAGTTTTTTCTGTTTCTTAGTTTTCCTTCAGCAGACGCCCTTTCCCTGCAAAGCTAGGCTTTCCCAGGTTCAGCTGTGCTTACTGTGAAACTCTCAGTCCTCAGTGCTTCCAATTGCTGTTCTCCTTGTGGGGATGGGACCGGCTGAGCCCGACTCAGAGGCACCCAGTCGCTTATACTCTGCACTGAGAAGCGCTGCACCACGCTGGCCAAAAGAGTCACGCTGGCGACCTGTGTGGCTCCTCCGCTGCGTATCTCCCAGTTTGTGGGCAACAGAAATTCGTCTGAAATTGCGGTGTCCACTCGCTCTCTGTGCTTTCACTGGGAGCTACAATTCTGAGCTGTTGTTAATGGGCCATCTTGGATCACTCCTCAAGTATTACTTTTTAAATATATCTGTATGAAGACCTATAATACATGAGATATAGTAAATAGACTAGACAGTTTTATTATATAGCATTGTCACATTTACTAATTTTTCGGTTGTTCTGTGATAAAATATATTTGTATAGGACTTAAGATATCAAGGAAAGATACCCCCAAAATGGTGCTGTTTTCTGCAGTTTCATGATAGTGTTATAATCTCTAAGGCTTAGAAGAAATTTTACATTTAATTTTATTACATATATTCATTCCATATATAAATAAGATGAATGAAAGTATCTCTTTGTAAATGTCTCTGTTCACTTTCAACTTTTATTCTATCATTGGACAGTTCTAAATATCAGAAATATATACCATATGATTAACTAAAACAGGTGTCTATATAGGATCTTTTTTTGTTTTTACTTTTATCCTATAGGGCAATATAAAACAATGTTTTTGGTTTAAAATGTTCAAATAATTTAAGAAGTTTAATGCCGTTTAGTCTTTCCTCATATTTCTAAACCCACTTTCTTTGGACATTTGTCTGAAATATAAACTCCTATATTTTCTAAATTTCTATAACGTTTTAAACACCTACTCTTAATGCTTTCCAATGTTTGATATTATTTTTAATGTTTTGTGTCTAGAACTGAAAATAATTTTCTAAATGTGGTCTTGCCACTGAGGTTGCAAAATGATTTTTATTTTATTTGTTATAGACAATTTCTAACAATTCTGCTTAGAAAACTAGTAGTCAGAAAAGTATATTTTAAGCCTGTATATCACAAATACATTCTCTCACACACACAAAAACCCACACAAAGGTACATGTGCACACACACACACATACTGCCTGTAGAAATTGGTAGTTGCATTTTTTAGGTATAGGACAGCATGCACACTACTCTTTTTTATTTTGCAATCAGGACTTCCTAACAATGAAAATGACCATAGAATCAAACCAAAAAAATAATGGAAGCTAGGTACAGCAAAATAAGTAGAAGAAGAATGTAGTGTTCTTTCTCTTAGATCAGCAGTCCCCAAGCTTTTTGGCACCAGGAACTTGTTTCATGGAAGACAAGTTTTCCATTTACCAGGGAGTTGGTGGGAGGGGGGTGGTTTTAGGATGATTCAAGCACATTACATTTATTGTGCACTTTATTTCAACTATTATTATATTGTAATATATAATGAAATATTTATGCAACTCACCATAATGTAGAATCAATGGGAGCCCTGAGTTTGTTTTCTTGAAACTAGACGGTCCCATCTGGGGGTGATGGGAGACAGTGACAGATCATTAGGCATCAGATTCTCGTAAGGAGCATGTAGCCGAGATCCCTCATACGTGCAGTTCGCAATAGGATGTGTGCTCCAATGAGAAATCTAATGCAACCACTGATCTCACAGGAGTCAAAGCTCAGGTGGTAATGTGAGTGATGAGGAGTGGCTGTAAATACAGATGAAGCTCACCTGCCAATCAAATCCTGCTGTGTGGCCCAGTTCCGAACAGACTATGGACCAATACTTGTATGTGGCCCCGGGGTTTGGGGATCCATGCCTTATATAACTATTTTTCAATGATACAGTCTCAAATATGAATCTCAAATATGAACATTCCCCAAGAATTCCAGACACATTTTTAAGAGATTATAACTGTGCTCATGAATTTTTTGAGCAAGAAAGTAAGCAAATTAGTGACTTCATTTCCTGTATCCTAGCTAGCAATTTTATCATTTACTGATTATTTATATGCATGTGGACATTTAGGACAATTTCTGTAATTTAGCAGAGATTATAAAATAGGCACATACTAAATACTTGTCAATGTTCTTGTGTTAAATAATGTGGACATTGTATTTCAAAAGAGCATCATTCTCCTCTTTTTTTTTTTATTTTCCCCTTTGCCTATGGTCCTGAGAAGTCAAGTACACATATAATAAAGGGCCTAAGTCCTGCTCCTCTCTGTTTCCTGTATTTCTGCATTGAGATTCTTTCCTCTACTCAGTTACAGCCACACTATGTATTTCCCTATTCTATTTTCCGTTTAGCCGTGGATGTCTAGCTTCTATGTTGCCTCAGCAGTATTTAAATCAGAAAGGATACTATAATATTCTCCTTATGCATGGGTGGGTGTATAAGAAAAAATGGCTGACAAATGTCTCCTTAGGGTTTGTAAGAGACAATTCAAGAACCTTTGAAAATAATGATTTAAAACATCCTATCTTCATTTTCTTACATGAGGTTTTCTGTTCAACGTATGGACAATATTAAGTTTGAGCTTTCTATTATTTAATTTAATAATACAAGAGTGAAATCAGAATTATTAGTTTAGCTAGTCACTGCCAAAAGATCTTAAATTCTCAATACACATTCCAAGGGTTTTAATTATATTACGAATCCAGGATTTCCTGACTGAAAAGTGACCCTATCATCAACTCAAGGAAAAGAATTTATGGATCAAACCTTTACCTTCTGTCACACACCTGTTGTCTGGCACTACCTGCTCTTTCTGCCAGTTTTCAGCCAACATTTTATTAATATACTTCTATGCAACTGATATATGAATTCAGTCATACAGGAAGCAACAGGAGTGCTATGTCACATATTAATGCCATTCTAGGTAGGTGAAGATGAGAGTAAAGAAGTAAAGATTTGAGTTTATTTTGCTAAACATTTCTGCCACTTCACTTAGTGACAAGTTTTGTGGTAGGGAGGGAGCAGGTTTTTAAATTTTTAATTCGGTTTTTTCCTCATCTTCTACAATTCTATTGCAGTTTTGGTGAGCCAGTTCTCTGAACTGACCCTGGATGAATATCTTTTAAAAATTAAAAGTATCAAGAGGAGGAATTTAGAACTTCGAAAGATTTAAAAAGAAATATTGAGCTGTTAATTAGTGTGGAATCTCATGCCTGCATTTGTCATGGCCCTTTATACCAGTTTCTATTTTTTGAATTTTTATATACACATTTTTATTTCTGTTCTTCTATACTCCTTCTTCACTGATACCCTGCTATGTTGATTATAAGCATAAGTCCCAATTAGTTTATTTCCACATTCCTGGTGTTGACATTTCTCAATCTGCTCCATGTTAAACTTCTCACCGCCTGCATCTTCTGCGGCAAGATTTCTTTCTCCCCTACATACATCCACCAGTCATCTGTTCTGATTTAAGATGAGCCAAAAAGAATTCATTGGAAATGACTTCAGAAAGGAGTGGGAAATTATTGTCACATCCTGCTTATGGTTGTGATACATAGTTATAATATTTGTCTTGTTAATGTTTTTACTTTGCTCATGTTTCAGCATTTTCACAAAAGTATTAGACTTGACTAAAAGCAAGAGAGAAGCAAGACTATTAGGTTCAATCCTATTGGAAAACATCCTTACTTCAACTTTGAATTATTTTTATAGGTTTAAAAAAGTAGTCAAAGGAATAACTTGAATGTGTGTTGAGTGTTGTACTATATATTGATGATGTGGAAGTTTATCCACAGTTTCTGTATGAGCCTAGAACAGCCTTTGGATTGAAAATAAATTAAGTGTGGGAAATTGCATTTGTAAACTGAAAAAAAAAAGTGAGCACTCTTTAAAAAAATCTGCAACAGAGCATGGTAAAATGGTATACTTAAGACTTACCCTGTGCCTTTTATTGTTTAATACCATGATCTTTTAGCCTCAGTTGTATAATGTGATCATTTTTACAAAAGTAATTCAACTGTTAGAATGTGCAATCTGGGGTCTTATTTATTTTTATTTCAACAATTTAAACAACTCTATTTAGTCAATAGAATTACTTTTACCATCTCCATACTAGCTGGAAAGCTTAAAAAGGGATTTAAGCCATCATGGTAGAACGTGGTATAGAAACCAATTTAAAAAGCCAAATGGTTTCTAACATTTGCCAACAATACATAATATTTGTTGAGCCAACGTAGCTGTAGCAGACCATAATAACCTGTTGGGGTTAGAAAGTTCATGCCAAAAGTGGATGATTTCCCTAGAGTCAATCAAAATGATGGAAACATTGGTGCAAAATCACAGCTGAGCAGGTTCAGTACTCTCTTCACTAGCTACAGATGGCATGCAATTTAGGAATGCCCATTTGGTGAAATTTACCAGTTCCTCTAGAGATCACACATATGGGTTTGCATTTAAAAAGCAATTGCACCACGAATAGCTTTTTAAACAACAGATGTAAGTATTGACAGTGAAAGGATGTCCAGAAAGCAAAGTACGTCCACATAAGGAAAAAGAGAGCTTATGTTATACTTTACAGCACTTTACATGGCCTTTTAACTTTAAAAAATGAAAAATAATTATGAAATCAATGTTTTCCAAGCTTTTGAAATTAGTCATGAGATTCTGTCTTCATGCTATGTTACTTTCTGGTATTCTATTCCTTTTGTGTATTTGTGTACTATAACTGCACTCTTAAATACCCAAAGTGTACAGAAATACCCATAGAGGTGTTTCAGATCTGGAAGCTGAGAGTCAGTCTGTGTTCTCTGCTTTCAACAATACTCTTTTTTGTTTTTTTCTGTCTTGTTTTGCTTTGCTTTGTTTGGCAGCAAGTTCAAAATGGATCTGTGAAAATCCAATTGTCATTTTAAAATTGAATGTACTTGTGTGTTTAAGTGTACGCAAAGTGGGATATTTGTCTTTACAGATGTGCACACTAGTTACTTAAGAATATTAATATAAGTTCTGAGGTTTCCAATTGCCTATCTTTTATTGCTTCCTTTAAAGAAAGAAATTAATTGTGTGAAATTGCCTTGCTGGTAAAGTGTTACCAGATTGCAATGACAGCATTGACCTAATCTAACAGTGAAACAATCACATCTTCAGTCAACACTCATAGAAATATTTGATTTCAGGAATGTGCAGGACCAAAGTTTCCCTGGAGAAACACACGCATAATTTTTATTTGGGTATTCAGCCATAGTATTTTTGTGGATTTCTCCTGAGTAGAGTAAGCTCTCTTTGTTTTTATTAAGGGATTATCCTTTGTACCTCACAGTTCAATCCCATATGGAAGGAAACTATAATTCAAAGGTTAGGTTTGGACATCAGGCTTTTGACACTGATTGTGTTTTGATTGAATAAAATACAATGTTACTTTTTCTCCCATTCTCTGATACAATGATGCACTAGAATACTGATAGCTATGCAAATGATGACATTAACAGGAAGATTCCATTTTTCGGACTGCTTATTACTAGCATCAGGTGAAAAATTGTGGGAGACTGGATTGCTTTTGTTTGGAAGTGCAAAGATGGGCAATTGGTGCTATCCTAGGAAGCAAAGGAAAATGAAACTGCTTGTACAAAGGGATGAACAGATTCAGATTAATACTGAAATATTTATGACACCATTATATGGGTGTAGTGAGAATGCAGAATATGGAATGCCCATAAAGTACATATTCAAACAACCAAACTGTTGTTATCATGCATCTTCTTACATATTCAGCTTTATTTTTGTACTGGATATTTACACAGAAACTACAATATTGCCCAAGCTGTGTTAAATTTGTGTATTAAATTAATTCAAGCGTTTTCTTGTTCTGCAGAACAGATTATATTAGAAATACAAATGCTTGTATATATTGCATATATAACCATAAATGCAATTGATTATTGTATTCCCACAGTGTGCTAACTGCTACTGTACAGTTAGATTAAGAGCTCTGATTTTAGAAATATATAATTTGATAAAACAATGAAACTAAATAAGTCTTTTGCTTTAGATGCAAAATTATCCATTGCTTTCATTAGATATGGAATAATTTATGTATAATTTTCTGCAAAAAGTGTGTGCATTATGCAAGTTTTGAAAGAAGAGAATGTCTACAGAAAGGAAGACAAACTGAAAATTACATGCATACAGAAAACTTCAAAGGTAAAACGTACAAAATAATTGGGTGAATAATCGAGGCAGAAGGATGTAGGTGGGAGTAGCTATAATAAAGCTGTTCCATGGTGCTCCAGGTGCTACAAAGGGCTGTTGTGGAGAATTTGAAGATATGATTTTTCTTGTATTTCTGATTACTCTGGGCTCTATTGCTTAGAGGCAGGCTGTCAAAGCAGACCCAGAAAGTAAATATATACATTTTTGGACTTTATATTTTAAAAGTGGCATTTCAGGTGTAGAAAAAGACTTGCAAATAACCAGGCAGAACAAATATTTGCTGTCAATCCCCTTTTCTCTACCTGCTTCGCTCTCCCCCACCCCCCCGCCCCACCACATACACATAAGACATACAGAGATGGTATGAAGATCATTTCAAATAGTGATAGAATTAAAGTGGAAAGTAAAATAATGTACATAGGTGCTGGTAAGTGCTCCTGAGAGAGATCATGTTCCTACCCATCCATGGCTGAGAAGCAACCGTAGCACAAAAGAGTGGAGTAGAGGCAAATATAAGGCAGCCTCGTGTAATCTGCTCCTTGATGGGGAACAGGAGTGTCCTTTCTTTTTGCCCATGAATGTGGCCTGAACTAGAAGGCCTAAATATCCTTTCAGCTAAGTCAAGGAAAGCATGAAGTGTTCAGACACCTGCCCCACAGGCCACATAAATATTCTAGAACCTAGGATGGCTTGCTAGGGAGAAGTTGAGAAAACATAAAGCCACCATTCATCAAATTTATCCTGGAACAGCAGAAGAAACCCTCAAGCAACTGAGTTTGTCCTCAACTGATGGCATTAAGTTTTTCATTATCAGATAAAATGGCTCATTATATTAATTTTCTTCAGTTAGATAAAAAAATAAAATTATATTTTTACACATCTAAGTGTATAAGTAGAGAATTTCTACTTGCTATATAAATTAATCATTAAAAAAGCATCTTGGAAAATAGTTATGATTCTCAATGAAACTTTAGTTGTGAAGATAAAATTAGTGTACATAAAACAGCAAGTGAACCATCAGCCTGGGATATAAGTAAATACCAAAATAATGATACAGGCAACAGTACCATGGACCTTTGGAAAGGAGAAGATTAGTAAAAATTGGAGAGGCCACAAAGGGCTTGTGGTAAGTTCTGAAAAGATGGCTATAACTTGTATAGAAACATAGATTGAGGAAGGAGAGGAACAGAAAAAAGTAGAGCAGAAAGAATAGGCTGTAATCAACACGAGGGTAAGAGCCTTGTACTACACACTGTATCCTCAGTACTCAGCCTGTCACACAATAGGCTAATAATGGATTGACACTACAATTTGATCATTATAAATTCCAGATATAAAAGGATTAGCACAGGTTCCTCAAATTCTGCAGAACTGACATTCTGGACTGAATAGTCATTGGTTATATGCCACTGTCCTGAGCATCAGATGTTTAGTAGCATCTTTGGCCTCCACCCAGTAGATGCCAGTAGAAAATCCTGTTCCTTAATTCATGACAAACCAAAACGACATTGCTAAATGTCCCTGAGAGTTAGGATCAATCCTTGTTGAGAACCCCTAAATTAGCCTGACTAGAGCCTGACAAGGAAATGAGGTATGATAGGTAGAATAACTGAAGATATTTTTGTAGATGCAGGATTTTATGCTTTATTTGACTGAGTCATTGCTTTACTTCTTCAATGTGGTACCATTTATTGAGCTCACAATCAGGTCTGGCTATTGTATTAAGTACTTTGTAGTAATTATTTAGCTCTGAAATAGGTACTGCTATTGTTCTTCTGCAGACAATGAATTGCCAAAAGTCACACAGATAAGATTTGAACACAATAATGTCTGGTTCAGGAGCCATATTCAATATTAGGCTATACTGCCTCTCTGTAGTGATATAAGCTTATGATGTACTAAGATTCTTAGATAATAAAATACATTTATACGTATATGCATGTATATCTGTAAAGTGACAGATAGATGATAGATAAATGGGTAGATAGACATATTGTCTTTATAGCTTATGTTATAGAATATATTAATTATCTTAAAGATGAGATTATCTGAAATGAGATGAATCTCTCAATTATTACTTGAGCCCTATTAATCTTGTTTTATTCAACTTGAGTACAGTGTTGACTAATATTTAAATTAGTTCCAGTTTGCTTGATTTCACACTCCATAAAAGTTAATGCTGGCTGTGTCTACACACTCAAAGTGGAGATGAAGTGATCATTGAAAAATTATAAATACCAGACACACATTCTTTTATTGAAGGAAGGCAGCCTGATAAGCCTGAACTATTCAGATTGGCTTTCTACATTCAGTTGTCTTAGATAATGCATCCCAATGCTATTTTAAAACCATAATAGCAAAAGACAGAGAACATTAATTGACCCTTGGTGAATCTTATAACACATTATATTTATCTCAATGAAAGAAGAAAGAATAAAGTGAAGAGTATTTCTGACATTTCTTTATGGCTAATCTTAAAGTAACACAACTCTAAATCTCAATTTCATATGTTAAATAAACAGGTTATGAAAAATAAGCATTTGTGAAAATTTCCTGTGAACTGTTCGCCCTTTTTACTCCTGATGCTGCTTTCAGGGTGACTACTGACACTTCCAATTACCTTAAAGACTGTCTTCAAGGTCCTCAAGTCTCCAAGGACAGACAAATTTACCTTTCAATCTGGAGTGACCACAACAGACTTTTTAATGTACACGACACGAGATCATTTGCAAAATGATACTAGACATTGCTTGCAGCTTTCCACTTTGAGTTCAGAAGTTCCTCACTGTGCTGTCTCTTAGTACTTTTGTATAATTCTCCAGCTTTAACCCTATTCTCCAATTTTGTCCCTTCAAGCAGGGAATCTGATGGAGAGCTGTTCCAACTCCATACATTTCCATATTGTATGTTATTTCCACTTTTATTTGCCTGTAACTTTGAAATAGTTGTCATCAAACAAATCTCACATTGCCTTTCCTTTCAAAGAAGTAGTAAATATACAGTGGCTAGGAGCATGACCTCCACAGTTTTACTGAGTAGATTTGAACTGTGGCTCCATCCTTACTATTTGTATATCCTTGAGCAAGTTATTGAACCTCTGAACTTAAGTTTCCTTATCTATATAATTAAAGTAACAATACAACATAATTACATAGAAATATTGTGAGGCATAAATAGGGAAATCGTGATAAAACACTTATAATAGTGCCTGGAACATAGTAAGCCTTTGCTTAGCATTTTCTCTTATACATAATAATACTAGAGAAATAGAAATTCCAGGGCAGAGATGCATAGACAGCTGGATGGTTTGTGAGGACAAACATTTCATATTCTAAGATTACTAAGCTTTAAGTATATAAATTATGCCTGCTCTTTTTATTCTAACAAATATGCATGTAAAAACCATTTTATAAACTTTAAATGCTATGAAAGTTTTTTCTTCAAAAATACCAATTATTCTTAACACTCTGAAAAGCATTAACACCTAATGTTCAATTTTAAATCACCGCTTTAGTAGCATAAATATACCTCCTTTATATTTCTCCAAATACTTTCAAAGATTTAATTTTAGGGAAAGTGAGTAATATGGGTATTTTGTTAAATAATAAACTGTTTTTATTTACAAAATTACTTTCTTATTCAACTCACTTTTTCTCAAAATGCATTTATAAAGCAAAAATTACAACCTTTTTTGTCTTTGTAGTATGATTCCCCAAGGTTGCTGGGTTCTATAAAGAAGGAGATTTTTTTTTATGAAACAAATGTTATAGGAGCTTTCATACATAATAATTCAGGTTCTAAGTAACTCCAAGTCATGGCTTGCTTATGTTATTTGTCCACACTTATTTCTCAGCTTTATCTTTTTAATTTTTAAATTTATTTATTTATTTTTTAAAACTGACATTTTAAATGGTATATATTTATCATGTACAGCATCATGCTGTCATAAAAACAGACACATAGAAAAATGGAACAGGATAGAGAGCTCAGATATAAATCCATACATTTAGAGCTGACTGATTTTTGATGAAGATGCCAAGAACCCACAAAAGGCAAAGGACAGTCTCTGTAATAAATATTGTTGCTACAGCTGGATATCTACATGCAGGAGAATGACATTAATCTCTTACCTTTCACCAATATACAAAAATCAACTCGAACTGGAATAAAGACCTGAAACTAAGAAACTACTAGAAAAAAACATAGAGGAAAAGCTTGGTGACATCAGTCTGAGCTATAAGTTTCTAGATATGACCTAGATATGACCCAAAAGCACAGGCAGCAAAAGAAAAAATAGACCAATGGCAGTATGCCAAACTAAAAAGTTTCTGTACAATGAAGAAAGCAATCAACAGAGTAAAGAGAAAACCTACAGAATGGGAGAAAATATTCACACATCATCTCCAGCTTTCTTACTGTCTACTCTTTTTCCTCCCACTTTTAATTGACAAGTTTTTGAAACAGAGAAAATTTCAAATAATAGTTTACTAAATATCCATATCCCTAGATTCAGTTATTCACATTTGATCACATTTTCTTAATATCTACCTATGTATTTGTTTATCCTGGACCACTTAAAATAAGTTGCAAATATCTTAACATTTTACCCTAAACACACATCAAATCCAAAACAGAACTGCAATGCATTTGGTTGTTTTGTCTCTTTTGCCTCTCTTTGGCAAAACAGCTTCATTACATTTTTTTTCAAAAGATACTGAAATTTAATGAGAATGGGCCCGTCATCTTTAAATATTCTACATGCTAGATTTGTCTCTTGTTTCCTTATGGCTTCATTGAAACGATTTCTCTCTTTCTGGCATTTTCTGTAAAGTGAATACTAATTCTGAGATTTTGATTTGAATTCAAGTAAAACTTTTCTTAAGAACGTATCATGGCCGGGTGCAGTGGCTTATGCCTGTAATCCCAGAACTTTGTGAGGCTGAGGCAGATGGATCACCTGATGTTAGCAGTTCAAGACCAGCCTGGCCACATGGTAAAATTCCAGCTCTACTAAAATAAAAAAAAAAAAAAATAGCTGGGTGTGGTGGCAGGCTCATGTAATCCCAGCTCCTCAGGAGGCTAAGGCAGGAGAATCACTTGAACCCAGGAGGCAGAGGTTGCAGTGAGCTGAGATCCTGCCACTGCACTGCAGCCTGGATGACAGAGTGAGGCTCTGTATATTGGGTGACAGGGTGAGACTCTCTCTCTTTCTCTCTCTCTCTCTATGTGTGTGTGTGTGTGTGTGTGTGTACAGACACATATATATGTATGTATGTATGTATATACATATATATGTGTATAAATACCTACTCTGTATATATATATATATATATAGACACACACACACATAATTCTGGTTCCTTTGTATTGTATTAAGAAGGCACATGCTGTAACATTTTCTCACTATCAGTGATGCTAGAGACAAGGTCTCACTACGATGCCCAGGCTGGAGTGAGATGCTGAGATCATAGCTCACTACAGCCTTGAATTCCTGGCCTCAAGCAATCCTCCCATGTCAGCCTCCCAAGTAGATGGGACTAGGGGCATGAGCCACTATGCCAGGATGATGCTAAATTCAATCAATATGTGAGAATTTTTTTTTCCCCCTTTGCAAGTAGCACTTAATCTCTGGGCTGAGATTTTTCACTGTGGTAATACACAGTAATGATCTTTGCTTTTATAAATCATTTCAGTGCAGATTAAAACGTTTTTCTAATTTATAATTTCTTCTCAATTTGTGTGCTAATATTCTTTCATATATAAATGCTTTCTTGATATTCTGGGGATAAACTACTGTTAGTCATTTCTTTAAAGGCAGGATAAGTGCTTAGTTATTTTAATTTGGTTACTAATTTTCAAAGTTGGTGTAATAGTTACTTTCAATGGTGACTATTTTTGCCTTGCTTATTTCTTTACTTTCTTGAGTATCACTATGCTCTCATGGATTTTGTTTATTCAGCATGTTACACTAACTGTAGAAAGTTATTGTTGTTTTGGAAACTCAAATTGTCCTAAATTTGGCTGATGGGAGCCAAGTCAAGTGAGTCTATGTCCTTTTGACATAATCTCATTTGTTTGGGGTCTTCTGGGCACAAATAAAATTTTACTACCTCATTTTTGTTTTCCTCAGCCTAGACTAAAAATAATTTTTTCAAGAAACTTGTTTCTTTAGTTAAGGGTGGTGTTTGAAGGCAAGATCTAGGTTTTGGTGCATCCAGAGTATCATTCCTTGTATGTTACTTTAATAAACAGGGCTAGGAAATATATTTTTTCCTATATGAATTATAGAGTCAACTGCTTGAGTGTTAAAAAAAAAGTCATTGATATTGAACAAAATTTAGATATTTACTTGGGTACAGCTTACATTTTTATTAAGCAGACTTGTCCAAACAAAGAACATGATAAATCTTTTCTATTTGCTCAAGTATACTTTTGTATCTTTCAGAAGTATTTTAATATTTCCTCATAGAGTTTGTTCACATTTCTTGTCAGGTATATTTCTAAGGGTTTTATCCTTCTTTTTCATTTTCTTTCTTTTTCTTTTTTTCTATTTTTCTATTTTAGATGAGTTTTTCATTACACATTCTAATTCTTGTATATATAAAGAAAATAGAATTTAGTGTGTTTATTTTGTATCTTGCAAACTTAGTAAATTATTTTATGTTGCATATTAGTTTTGGTTTTGGTTTCAATGCTTTCTTTATTTGTTTCTTTTAGCTTTTTAATGTAAGGTATTATGATCACTTTTAATACAAATAGTTTACATTTTCCCTTTTAATTCTTATATGGCCAATTATTTTCCTAATTGCATTTGATCATACTTGTAATATAATTTTAAGTAAGAATGAATGTATTGAGATTCTATCTTGTTCTTGGCTTTAATAGGAAAGGTTAAATCATTCAACACTTAATGATATTAAGGAATATTCATTGATTCAATGTATATGAAAATTCTGAAAATGAGGCATGAGTATTACATTTTGTTGAATACATTTTCAGTGTCCTGAGAGAAAATATGTTTTTTTTGTGTGTACCTATTATTATAGTAGATTACCTTAATAAAGTTCCTAATATTGAACCATCCTTGCATTTCTGGAATAAAATTGACTTTAGCACTAATTTTTATTGTGCTGATTTTAGTACTTTATTCGGAATATCTTTTTATTGTTATTTATGAGGAAGATTATCAATAACTTTCTTTGGGGGACAGATATAGTTATTAATTTAAATTTGATTTTTTAAATGCTTCAGAAAAGTGTAACACTGAGAAGTGTGAAGTTTTCTACAATTTAGATAGCAATAAGATGTTTGAAGTTTTGGTACCATCTAAATCTGCTGGTTGGTGGGGGCAATGAAACAATAACATTCTCTGCTTCTTTAATAGAAATTGGTCTACTAAAACTGCCTCTACTGGGCTTTGATGATTCCATGTGAGGTTCAAATATAACATGACAAAACTCTTACAACACTTTAACAAATCCATTCTCTCTCCTTTTTTTCCTCACTTTGGCAAATAACACCAAAATCTACCCAAGTTCCTATTAAACACCTGAAAATTATCTTTGAATCTTTTCGTCCTCTTTGCTTCATGCTTTTCTGTTCCCTTTATTCAATCCATCAATTAGTTTTAAGCTCATATGGATTTCAAATTTGTCCAAATTTTTCAGTCTCCACCAACGTTTCTCTAATCTGAGCCAGAACTACTAAAATAACCTATTAACTAATGTCGGTCTTTATACTATCAATGCCATTCAAATAATTCACCTAATAGCAGGCAGAATAATCTTTTTATAATTGTAACCAGATTAAACCTTCTTTTTAATTAAAATCTTTTACCGGATTTGCTTTGCATTTCAAAACAAAATCTTAGTCATTTGTTATATCTTATATGAACTTGCATAATTGGCCCCTAGTTTCTTTTTGCTTCTTCAGCCAATTTTTTTGCCCCCTTGCACACTAAGCTCCAGCCTACTACGTGTGTGTGTGTGTTTGTGTGTGTGTGTGTGTGTGTGAGTATGTGTGACTTTGCCAATTTTGTTCTCACTTTGAAAGAAATTTTCTTATCCTGGATAATCTTTCAGTTTATTCTTTCTCTTTTTTCTAATTATAGCTCAAATATTACCTCCCCTGAGAAAACTTCCTTGACCAACTATCTAATAAGGTAGCTCCATCCTTCAAGTAAATCTCCATTATATTACCTGTTTTACTATCTTCATGGCATATATCACCACCTCAAAATATCTTAACTATTCATGTGACTATTATCTGAAATATATTAAAATGTAAGCTCCATGAAGGGATGGGCTTTTCATGTTGTTCGCAATTTTATCCCCAGGATTGTGGACAATGTTTGGCATTGAGTAGGCCCAATATAAACAGTGGCTGAGCAAATGGATAAAGGAGTATACACAATTGGACAAAGGCTTGAAAAATTGAAGTGGCAAAGCACCAAAATGGGAGTCTGCAAAGAAGGAAACTAGAGCATAGTAACTCTTGTGAGTTTCTGCCTAAATAATATTTTATTACTGGGCAAGCAAACACTGAGACTACATATAAAAATACAGCATAAATCTCTTTAAGAATTTTTTTTACTTGTAAAAAGTAAATAAAACAATATTTATTGTTTATGTTTATTATTTACTATGGATCTGAGTTCAGAATGATGTAAATCCTCATACTATCACAATTCTCAAGTAGTGAATGTTTGTTAGTCTTTCCTATCTATTATGCATCCTATTATCCAGTGCTGAATTTTAGTGACCATGGAGACAACCATGACAAACTTTTAATCAGAATTTACTTGTTGCTTTGCTTTCCTCTTTGTGTGAGACAGTCTCACTCTATTGCCCAGGTTGGAGTGCAATGGCACGATTACAGTTCACTGTAGACTCTACCTCCCCAGGCTCAGTCTCCCGAATAGCTGAAACTATAGGCATGTGCCATCACACCGGGCTAATTTTTATACTTTTCATACAGACAAGGTTTTGCCATGTTGCCCAGGCTGGTCTCGAACTCCTAGGCCCAAGCAATCCACCTGCCTCAGCCTCCCACAGTGCTGGAATTATAGGTGTGAGCTATTGTGATCTGCCAAATTTCTAATTTGGCAGATATGTTTTTATTTATTTCATCCATATTGATGACTTTATACTGTCTAAAATAAAAATAACCTCAAACTCTATAGATTCTATGTCATCTCCATAATCCACTTCTTCTCCTACACTGTTTATTTGCTGAAGTCTTTTTCAAAATCTTCCTAGTTATTGAATGTCTATTAAGTTCTTCTGAGGTTCAAGTTTATTTCACAGACATGTATTGAGGACCCATTATGTTCCATGAACACTGTTTTAGGTGCTTGAGAAACAAGAATGAAGAAAACAAATAAACAAAACAAAAACATAGATCCCTGTGTTTAAAAAGCTTAGATTCTAGTAGTGATAATAGGTGATAAATATAAATAAGTAAATTATTTACTATTTTAGAAAATGATAAATGTTATGAAAGAAAGTAGACCATTGTACCCAGGATGTGGAACATCAGGGAATAGAGTAGGGTGAGCAGGATTTAGAATGATCAGTATGGGTCTCAGTAACAATGTGAGAATTAAGTCAAGACTTGAAATAAATGAAGGAAATGGTCAAGTTCATGTCTAGAAGAAAGAGTTCAGTGGACCTGAAAACAGAATGAGAAAATAGGACAGTAGTATGTAAAATGATAGCAGTAAAGATAAGACCCATTTTGTAAGCCTTTATAAAGACTTTGGCTTTTTCTCTGAGTAACATGAGGAATTATTTGCAGGTTATGATTTCAAAGCATGACTCTGGAAATTGGGTTGATACATAGGCCTTGGTTCTCCTAAGAAACAGAACCAATAACACTACATAGATAGATAGATAGTAGATAGATAGATGATAGATAGATAGATGATAGATAGATAGATAGATAGATAGATAGATAGATAGATAGACTGATTTATTATGGAAATTGGTTCATATGATCACATGATTGTGGAGGTGTAGAAGTCATACAGTCTGCTGTCTACAAGCTAAAGAACCAGGAAAGCCAGTAAAGTAATTCAGTCCAAGTCCCAAGACCTGAGATCCAGGAAAACAGATGGTTTAAGTCCTTGTCTTGGTCCAAAGCCATGAGAACCAGGACTGCTGATGTAGGAGGGCATGAGAAGATGGATGTCCTGGTTCAAAGGGAGAGTTAATTTGTTCTTCCTCCACTTTTTTTTTCATTTGGACCCTCAGTGGATTAGAGGACGTCTGCTTACTCTCATAAGGGCAATCTTCTTTACTCAATCTACTCATGAAAATGCTGAACTCTTCTGAAAACGCCATCCTAAATACCCATAAATAGTGTTTTACCTACTGTTTGGGTAACAGTCAAGTTGACACATAAAATTAAAAGTCCAACCCCTTGTTAACTTGATACCAACATCTCTTTAAACTATTATCTAATCTCCAAATGAAGACAATAATGTAGTCATAATTTCACAAAACATGATACAACTATATTGCATACAACTAAAAAGCAATAATCCCCTCCCCAGAAAAGTCCTTGAATGACATTTATTCTTCTAACAGCCTATAACCAGAATATTAAGACATAAAATTAAAAATACTTAAAACACTGATATAAAGGTAATATATCTTGTGTTCCATGATAAGGGAAGAAGAGAGGAAAATGATAAAAGATAGTTGCTAATATATGTATATATACATATGAATGTATTCATAATAAAATAAGAAAGAAATGCTCATGACAATTACAGTCTTCAATTCTGTAACTGGTCATGTGGTCATAACTGGTATTTATGACTATCATCTACTACTACTTATTCTGAACTCTCTGCCTTTACAAACACCTCGGCTGGTCATAGTTTTTTCCCTGACAGTGTGACCCAATCCTTCATTTAGGAAGGGTCTGAGCCATCTGTCATTCTGCAAGGCTAGGGCTGTTGTAGTTTTCCATTGATCTTAATGACATAACACGGCAATACTATTAGAGGCCCTAAAGGATCTTCTGTATTTTAGCCATAGTCTTCTTTTGTGGTCCAATTTCCAGTAGTAGTTCAATTTCCCCTTAGTAGCCCAGATGAATCAAAAGATAGCACTGTAACTCATTTCTTTACCTGTTGACTCAGAGGCATGAGGAGCCCAAAGTGGCCAGGTGGCAGTATTCAACTTTCAGTTCAGTGGAATCATTGTTGTGTCTCCTGGTGGATGTATTTCTCTGTCTAGAACTAAGACTTCTAAGCCAACAAAGCATAAAGTTGTAGAAACAGAAAGAAAAATTTTGCTAGTGGGTTGCTGAGGGAAATAGTGAGTGACCCCACTCCTATTTCCACCCCTTTAACCTGGATCCATGAATCCTAACAGAAAAATGTCACCATATAATAGACACTGATTCAGAACATATACAGCCTTTCAGAAGAGTCTTGCCCAATTCCTGCAAGATATTGCCACCTAGCTGGTACTATAACTGAGACTTCAAAACAGCCATTTAATAGCTCTTCTATTAAACCAGCTGCTTCAAAATTGTGGAGAAGATGGTGAAATAAGTCATTTCCATGAATATGGACTGACTGCCACACTTCTTTTGCTGTGAAGTGAGTTCTGTGGTCAGAAGCACCATATGTGTGGAATGCTATGATGGTAAATAAGGAACTCTAAGTTTTTGGAAAGTAGTATCAGCAGAAAAAAAATTATGTTCAGGGAAAGCAAATCCATATCCAAAGTAAATGTCTAGTCCAGTAAGGAAAAGATTTTGCTCTTCCCTCAGTAGGAACATTACAATGTAATCAACCTGCCAAAGGTTGTTGGCTGGTCACCCTGGGGAGTGGTGCCATATCCAGGGTTCAGTTTTGGTCTTTGTTCCTGGCAGATTGAGCACTAAGCAGTAGCCATACCCAGGTCAGCTTGGTAAGTGGAAACCCACATTGCTTAGTCCATGCATAACCTCCATCAGTGCCATCATGGCCACTTTGTTTATGAGCCCACTGGGCAATGACAGGAGTGACTTAGGATAAAGGTGTCCGTAAAACAGATTATTCTATTCACTTAATTACTAAAATCTTCCCCTGCTGAGGTCACCTTTCGGTGAGCATTCTCATGGAATACAATTATCTTAACATTTTATACTGTTTTAGAAAGATCTCACCACATTCTTCCCCAAATTTGTCACCAATTTCCCAATCATGTTCCTTCCAAATCTCTTACTATTCACCTAGACAACTGTCTGCATCCCATGAGTTAATATATAATGGCAAGTCTGTCTATTTCTCCTTCCAAAAAAAGTATACCACCTGAGCTTCTGCCCACTGGGAGGATTTCTCTTTACCATATGAATATGCAGGCCAAGGATTCCCATGATTTGCCAACTGCAAGATGAAGAACAAGACAAACTGGTGATCCCATTTAGTTCAGGTCTGAAGGCCTGAGAACAGGAGGATGCTGATGGATTAAGTCCTGGTCTGAGAGTGAAGGCTGTAAAACCAGGAGCACCAATGTCCAAGAAGATGGATGTCCCAGCTCAAACAAAGAGTAAATTTGCCGTCTCTACCTTTTTGTTCTATTCAGGCCTTCAATGGATTGGATGATGTCCACCCACTTGGGAAAGAGGGATCTTCTTTCTTCAATCTGCTGATTCAAATGCTAATCCCTGGCAACATCCTCACAGTCACACACAGAAATAATGTTTTATCAGCTGTCTTGCCATCCCTTAGCCCAGTCAAGGTGACAAATAAAATCAACCATCCGAGTTGAGGACAGATACTTTAAAAAAGCTAGAAGCAGAAAGATATGTTAGAAAATTACGAAGTAACCCAGGCTAGAAACAATGGTGTCTTGGACTGGAGTAGTTTCGTGGAAGCCATGAGAAGTGAATGGTGTATGAATACTTGAAAAATGTGCCAATAGGTTGCCTGACAGATTGGATATTGTTGCAAAAACACGTATCTCAAAACTGAACTTTGGTTAAAATCTTGCGTGACCTTAAGCAAATTTCTTAACTTGTCTAAGCTTCAATATTTTCATCCATAAAAAAGAGATAGTGATGATAAGATACAATCTAAAGTATTTTTGAAATCAGAGGGATTGAAATTGTTAAAATAAATGCAACAAAACAAGGGTTTCTTCGCACCTTCCTAAGTACATCTATATTCACTTATTATACACCTAAGATTAATCATATATTTATGTTAAAAATGTGATTAGCATATATCCTTAAAGTTCAATAAATGTTTTCTGTGTTGAAGTAACTTGAGCAATAAAGGGATTTCTTGATAATCAGCACTATCATTTAAAAGAAATTAATATGATCCAGACATTAAGTTGTTCATACATCAGATCATAAACAGTTACACTTTTACCTTCACAATAACCTAATGAAGTAGCCATAATCATACATATAAAAATGACCCAGATAATTTCAATAAATGTCTCAATTGGTAAAAGTTTGAGGTAGATTTGCATTTATATCCCTCTGATTTCAAAGTCTGCATTCTTACTAAATGATCTCTAATTATATCTCTTGTATTTGAAGGAGAGCAAGTTTTCAATGAGAGTTAAAAAAAAAGTAATGAGCATTTTAGGACTTGTTATATAATGAATCTAAAATATATTTGTTCTGCTTGATTGCTTCGAAGTCACATTATGGGCTGCTGCAATAAATAAATATAGATATCCATGTTATTCAGTGTACAGAAATAATGCTAATCCAATATTTTAAAACTAATTCTATACAAGTGAAACAACGTTTAAAATGTGTAGGACAAATTGAGAGAAAGGCAGAATCTTCAATTCTATCTCACAAATAAGATCTAAGGGCACCAAGCTAACCATGACAAAGGTTGTAATTTTGATAGCACACAAATATTTGATAGAAACCCTCACTCAATGTAACACAATGCACTAGTTATATATATACACATATATATATATAGTTTTTTTGAAATGTTCTAAATATATATATATATATATATATATGGTTTTTTTTTTCTGAAATGTTCCCTTAGGGACGACAAGATCTGTTGTTTAAACACTGCCACCCACATCCATATGTATCGTCTTCTCCGCCAATGTTTTTTGCTTTGTTTTGTTGTTTTGCTTTGGGCCACCATGTAAATCTTAAACAGCCAATATGTACACACACTTATATATCACGAGATACATATGACCCATATGACATAATTTCAGAAAAGTTACTTTCAATTAAAGTGTAATTGGGGAATGCTTTCCATACTTCAGAACGTTTGAATTCATTGCTACCAAGTTGTTTAGTAATATAAAATAGGACCTTCTAGAACTGAGATAATTAATATAAATAACACATTTGGAAAACATGCCAAATTATCACTTTCTTAGGAAGGAAATCACTTGTTTTCCTAGAAAAAAAATCTGTCTTTTTGGAATAACTCTTTCACTCTAGTTTTAACACATTGTTTTGGCAGTTTATTAAAACTAAAAGTGGGAGTCATAGAAATTAGCCTAAATATCTTATTTTGCTTTAACACTAGATTTCTGTTAAAAGAGATAAGATCATTATATTCATTCATCATTATTTGACTATGAGGCTATCTTAAGCCAAAATTGGTCAACACTTGTGAAATATATAGTAATTGAAAGCAATAGTAAATTACATTTTAAGAGCTTGTCAAGGTAAGAATGAGATACTTCAATGCCACTTCTTGCTTCCTTGTTAGGAACCTTGCCAACCCAGAGCAATTTAAAGATTTGTTAAGGAGTGCCTTATCTCTCTGGCCTTACTTCATTTGGAAAGTTATGGATGATTATCACTCTACCTAAATTTATTCTCGTAGTATGGAGGGTCTCTGGATGGCACTGATTTGCTTTTTTTCAACCAAATTGTGGATAAGGGCATGAATTCCACTATTATTTATGAAATCAAATACAATCACTAAAGCTGTATCATGATTTCGTTATGTTTCTATGGCACATTCTATTGCATCTCACAATTTCATTCTTATATTCTGTATAAAACTTTCTGAGGAACAAGATAAGAAGAACTGTAAGAATTTGGGTTCAAATACCAGGGGATAACAAATTAACATAATAAAAAATTCTTTCTATATTAATTTCTTTCACTTGGGGCCCATATGTTCCCTGGAATATGCAGATATATTCTTGGGTATTGGAACATTTTCTCCCAGAACTTTTAAAGTATAGGTTTTCATTTTTAAAATAATTTTTAAAAATTAGTAAGTTTGAACCTAACACCATATTAGTAGGCTAAAGAGAAAAGAATAGAGACATAATTAATATGTAAATGATGCATTCATTCAGAAGACACCAGGGTATGTGTACTAATGAGTGTATTACAGTGGGTCAAAAACAGATGAGTGGTAGGAGATTTACGTCATTGTAAGATGCACAGTGCCAAACTCAAAACCACCTGCAGTCAGTCCCTAAACAGAGCACTGTGCTATATTCATATTAACATTTCAAGTGGCAATTCGGTTTCAGCAAGACACAATTGTTCATTATCTTAAATTAATTGTGGTTAATTTGAGTATTCTTTTTTAAAAATTTATTTTTAGAGACAGTCTTACTCCGTCACCCAGACTAGAGTGCAGTGGCAAGATCATAGCTCACTGAAATCTCAAGTGTGCTGGGCTCACGTAATCATCCCACCTCAGCCTCCTGAGTAGTTAGGGCTACAGTTATGTGCCACAATGCCCAGCTAATTTTCCTATTTTTATTTTGTAGAGACAAGGTCCCACTATGTTGCCCAGGCTAGTCTCAAACTCTTGTGCTCAAGCGATACTCCTGCCTTAATCCCCCAAAGTGCTGGGATTACAGACTAATTTGCATTTTCTTGGTTTTGATTCCTGTTTATATATAATTTTTAAATATTTTTGCTTTATTCCGTTATGTGCTGTCAATAAATGAAGTCACATTACTTTGTATGTATTGTACACAATTAACTAATATAAGTAATTGTTATTAATAAGACTTTTAGATATATTTTTTAAGGAAGCCAAGTGTTTTAAAGAGATGTCGAGAAATCCTCCTCTATAACATACTTGCCAAGAAATCATTCAATGTACTTAACAGCAATTGATCATTCTAGTCGAAAGCTTCCTACTAATATAATTTTCTAAATAAGTCATGATCTTTCTGGCATCCAGGTTTTGCATGTACTGCTTCAATTTCCTAGAATTATTTCTAGGAATTTCTTCATCCCTCCTTCACTGCACAAACTTCTACTTATTCTTTAAAACAGCTGGGTAGTTACTTTCTGTGTCAATTCTTTTGAAAAGATGTTTGGAATAATCGACTTATATGTGCTTTGGATAAAAAAAAAAAAAACGAATTGAGGTTGCATTTCCCAACATTGTCTTCAACAGTCCTAAAACCAAAAATCAAAACTACTATAAAACAAATCAGCTCCAAGCACTGAAAATATTATGGTATACCCTTGTAATAGTATTAGTAGTAATATTAGTTAGGGTTTTCCAGAGAACTAGAACCAGTAAGAAATAGATAGATAGATCTATATGTGTATCTATGTTTCTATCTAGAGAGAGAGAGAGAGAGAGAGAGAGAGCTTTATCATAAAAAAAGTTAAATAAATTTAACATAATAAATTAAATATTATGCCCCTCTATATATAATTCAAAATAAATATATTAGAAAAGGAAACATATTTGTAAGGAGATCCAATAATTATTCTCCCCATAATCAACTTGATCCTTTAAAGATATCAAATATGAAAAATCATCTTAAAACTTTGCCTTTATTTTCATGCCACTTCCTACTTTGTGTTCTTAACATGGGCATGGTCTGCTTACCAAGAAATTCATTTTATGTATCACCTATAACCCCAGCTGACCTCCCAGTTGTGGATTCATTAAGTTCTTAAGTACTTAATATTAAATTGTGAACTGCATATCAACTTTAGTCATTATTTCTTGAGATCTCTAAAATGAAACAGTAATTGAATAGAGATGGTTTCCTGAGAAAAGCAAAAACCAAGAAACTGAAATAAGATAAAGAAAATCAGCAAAAGAACCTCACTTTTCATGAGAGATAGAATATAAGCTTTGTAGTAACTACCTCTATGTTGTCAAAGTATTCAGCAGAGTCTATTAGTGATATTTAAAAGTGCAGTAAATGCAGATCTGTTTTTGGCAGGTGAGGTGTGGAGCTCTGACTTTTGTAAAACAATTCTTTCCTTCCCTTTACCCAATATTCAATAATGCTTAAATGCTGTTTTTCAAATGTTAGAAATGACAGTATGTAAAAAAGGACAAATTTGGAGGACTACCTTCCAGTGGTCTTTTATTTTATTTTTTAATTCTAGAACTGTCCTTGCAGGAACCTATACCTTGAGACATTTATTTGTTTTTAAGGATAATTTGGTCTCAACATAAATTAAAAGAATTACTTGTATTAAGTGAAATTACTCCTAAAAGTATGTGTAACTCTAACATCTAAATTATGTTTAATATTTTAGAAGGTTATGTTTTTATACCTATTATACTTTGTAAAATATTATTGGAAGTGCATGATTTGTGAGATAATACATATGTTAATTAGCTTGATTTAGCCATTCCACAGTGTGTACACATTTTAAGACATCATGTTGTATACCATAAATATATGAAATTTTTATATAGTAATTTAAATAACAATACACAGTCATATTATATTTTATATATTAATAAGTCTTTTATTTAAGTTTTTATTTTTAATGAGGTAAATCACATGTAAATTGCTCCAATGTGAAATATTACCAAAAGTTCTTGTGGAATTCTGAGTTCGGGTATGCTAAAAATACAATAATTTTATCATGGAAATTGTGTTATTTCTAGATATGATTAAATATTTTGCTTTTCTTTGAAAAACAATTGAATAGTTCTTAGGTTTTCTGATTTGAGGGTAAATCAGAAATTAAGTTGCTTTTTCCCGGTAAGATACTAAATTTTTAAAATAATGCTAACTTTGCCTACAAAAATTTAATTTAATTCTATGTTCTTATTTTATATTGGTATTATAGCTGTTTTAATGAGTTTCAGTAAAGAAGGAAACTAAACACTTGCAATACTTTTCCTGATTTTTCCCTCTTAGCATCTTTTGTGTTTAAAATAATTTTATTGACCTTCAAGAAAACTTACTAACCCTTTTCTGTAGAGCTTTTAAAAAATAATTTAAAATAAAGAACGATTTATTTTTCCCCTATTAAATGATCTGTTCCCTAACCCTTTTTTTTCTTCCCCTCTTTTGAATTCTAAGCAAGACTTTTCAAGTCCTTTTTACATTTTACCACCTCATTCATTTGTGATCCCTTTGTAATTTCCAGGTGCTTGGTTTCATGGATTGCAAAAGCTGAAATCATATATAATCAAATGCTTGCTGCAGCACTTTCAGTGAAACACAATTATAAGTGATTTTGAGCATAATCTGAAAAAAGGTCAATTTATTATTTTAAATCAGAAATAGTTCCAATGGTACTTTTTTAAAATTCCGTTGAAAACAATTTTGTTTTCTACCTGTTGATTTGACTTTGGGGGAAAAAATCTACAGTTTTAACAACTTTGTTACATAACGGGACTCAATCTCATCAGGTGGTATTGACTGATGCGTTTAATAATGTAATGAAGATGCCAACTGTGACAGAATTAGTTAGTTTGAAAATAGGGCAAAACGCCATTTATTCATCAAACTTGGCTAATAAAAAATTTTCCTTACAATGTGATGAAACCTGTCAAGTAAATTTATGATATGCAAAATTTATAAGCTTTCACATATTTATTTGGAGTTTGCCAGCACAGGCAGCCTATATAGTGTACTCTCTTTACATAAGGGATAAACAAATTGAATGGGGCAAGCTGGCTAGTATGCGGTCCGTATTACAATTGATTAACTGGAAATATGTCATGTTCTGTATCCGACTTTTGTCTAGAATGTTCTTTGAAGAGTTCTATATTTCACATTCAATTTTTATGTTCACTTGCAAGTTTCTCTGGTCTCACAATTCAAAGAGATTCTGTTGAAGAGGAAATTAGAGGCTGTAATTCAGAATTCAGTGAGTCTAGTCCCTGCAGAAACTTGGCAGAAGCTAGAATCAGTTCTTGGGATGCCAAATTTAGTGGCCCCGAGCCAGATGCTAATTTTGAATGCATGGCACGCATCAGTTTGTGTCTCGATTAAGCCATGTCTGTGAGTCCCATGCAAGCCCAGCAACAGATTCTATGCAACATATGTATTAGCGTTCAGGGCATCATTGATTTTATTCCGGCTTTAAACATGTGACAAAATTACTTTTATATATTACAACTTCCATCTCTTTGAAAGGAATAAGGAATGTTAATTGACTGCTACCGATTATTTTTCTAAATTTTTATATCTATTTTGATGATTTCTAATAAAGGCATATTCAGCAAAATAGAATTAAGCTTACCTAAATGTAGAAAGTAAGCGGGGATGATATAAGAAAATTATTTTTCCTTGTCACCTTCCTGCTTCTTTAGTATATTAGAAATGTATTCATGAAATTGGATATATTCAGAAGTATTTGAGAAAGTCAAGAAAAATTATGGAGCAGAGAAAATTAAAATGTTATCAGGGTATACCACTGGACTAAAAAGTTTTATTTGATTATTAATATTTTGACCTTATTTGAATCACACTGCTGTTTTCTCACCTGAGTATCTTACCAGAATGTTTGCTTCTGCTTTCGGCGTCAGGTTCCTAAAGCTTTCAGCAGGATCTGAGCCTACAGAAACAGGATATTTTCTGGGGAAATATTTAGTACTTTTGGCATTGTTCTTGTTTGGAAGTCATTGGCAAATATGTACATATGTATGCCTTTTTAAATTAAAAAACAAAGCAGCTCATGTATAATTTTAAAATGGAAATTGGAGCCACTGAATGACAGAGGATTGATGTGCTGTCTTAACGTACTGACCTTGAACTGTGCCAACTTGCTCAATTTTTAGCCCCCACCCTAAAAAAGAAAAACAACAGGGTGATTCAGATACAGCTGGATCTGTGAGTTATAACAGAGCATAGGATTCTCACAAATCTATTGTCTGAGAGCTATACACAAGAGTCTTCTAGCTACGCAAATACACTTTTTAAAAATCAACCAATGTATGAGAAAACCTGACCTTTTGTTCAGAGAAAAAAGTCCATTAGTTAAATGATTGATTTTATGCTTTTTTTTCCTACAGCATTTTTTTTCTTTCTGTGTTCCTTTTCAGCGTGTTTTATGCAACTCTGAGTGTTTAGTCACCATTGGATACTTAAAAGAGAATGGTGAGGAAAAGGCAAGGACAAAATTAGAAACTCCTTTTGAATTGTTGGCTTTTATTCCAGCCAATCTTCTTCTGAGTCAGAAATAATGTTGCTTTTTTTGGAGTAAAGGGGGAGGGAAAGAATTCAGTGTAAATTATATCGTTATTTTATAACATGCTTGCACTCACTGAAGGAAAACACAAATTGAAACAGAAGAAACTTTAGAAGCATAGTGTGAAAAACTCAAATGTTTTCATCCAACACTGGGTTGACTTTGAGTGGAACTGGTCCAAATTGTGAATACCGTGGTCATATATAATGGAGATGAGATTGGGTAGGCCTGACATCTCTCAATTTATTTATTCTACCAGGGTAATGCTAGCCACCTCCTGTTTTTATTATACCAATTTAATGCCAGCCATTTCCTGTTTTCATTAGACCATTGTAATGCTAGCCTCCTACTGTTCTCATTAGTGCAGGACTGTGTAATGGCAGCCACCTCATGTTTTCATTATAACAGAACTGTATGGTGCCAGCTGCCACTTGTTTAACTTTACTGAGAAGCATTTGACCATGGACTACAAGCTGGTGGCAAACAAGGTAAAGGCCTTCAGGATTCTGGTGAAATAATAACGGTAAGTGCTTAAGTAACTCATTGGCTATTACCGTGTAAGGAATATAGTTTCTTGTAATGGCTGGGAAACTACAATAAACTCAGTCAATATTTGAACTGTTTGTTATAGTTATTGTTTTGTCGTGTTTTGTTTTAAAAGGATTTGTCTGACAAAGACCTTCAATAAGATTTTGAAGTTATGCACTGTGGTTGGATGCAGATAGATAGATATTACTGAAATGACCATTTGCAATAATGGATAACATTTCTTGAAAGATTATTATATGTACAAGTAGTCCCAAGCTTTTCATGTATTACTTCATTTACTCCTTACAATTACCTTAGGAGTTACTGTTATCATTCATATTTTGCATACTAAGAAGTTGAAGTAAATAGCAGTTACTTAATTTAAGAGCCAATCAATTTCTTCCATAAAGGGCCAAATAGTTATCTTTTTATCTTTTGGGGACATACAGTTTTGTCTTAACAACTGAACTCTTTAGCTGGAAAACAGCCAAAGACAATAAGTAAATAAGTGGGCATAGCTAGCTTCCAGTAAATTTACACAAACAGATGAGGGGGTGGATTTGGCCCAAAGGCTGTATTTTGCTTATTGCTGATACAAGGACACATAGTTGAGTGTGGTGGGTGAGAGTTATGATTCTAATTGAGGTCGTTAAGCTACAGAGTCCATGACTTCTCCATCCTCTACTTCCTTTCTGTGACTTTTTTAACTGAAAATACTTCCTATTCCATTCATTTGGGAGCCTTTAATTACACAATGATTAAAGTTTTCAAAGAGAAAAATGACTTTGCCTAATTATGTGCATTTAATTTTTTATTTAATTCTTTATACTTTGTTGTTTTGTTCCTAATATTTTTATTTATTAAGCATAAAGAATTATCTTTAATAATAACATAAAAATGAAATTTATTATTGAAAATTCAGAGTTTTTGCCTAAGGATTAAAAAAATAAATTTTCAAATACATTTTCACCTACATTTCCTTTTCTGTGTGTAAAATTTTATGGAATAATGTTTCTTTTAATTCCAGCACCCCATCGTTCTCAGATTGCTGTGTTAACGTTCCCAAATAGGGTAATTGACACGTGTGTATAAGTTTGTTGAAATGATTAAAAGCTATTGAGAATTGTAACCTGTCAATGCTCCCTGGGGAACAAAGTCCTATCTATCTCTTAGAGGACCCCCTAGATGACTGTAGTGAGTTACCTTTAAAATGACAGCTGTCACCCTAGAATTTGAACTTTGAAGCAGGAAAAAAGCCATATATATACATGTATATATGGGTTTTTATATGTAGGTTTATTTATATATAATGATACGTGTGCTTCAACAAAAAGGGAAAATATATCCCCAGATATTGTGCTCTTAATAACATAAGAAAGTCAGAAAGCATACTTTTTTTTTAATGGTGTCTTGCTTTGTCACCTAGGCTGGAGTGCAGTATTGCGATCTCAGCTCACTGCAACCTCTGCCTCTCAAGGTCAAACAATTCTTCTGCCTCAGCCTCCCAAATAGCTGGGACTATAGGCGCATGCCACCACACCCAGCTAATTTTTGTATTTTTAGTAGAGATGGGGTTTCACCGTATTGGCCAGGCTTGTCTCAAACTCCTGACCTCATGATCTGCCTGCCTCGGCCTCCCAACGTGCTGGGATTACAGGTATGAGCCACCGTGCCTGACCTGCAATGCTCTTTATATTAGGCTGTGATCTACAGTTTGGACTCCTGTCTGTCTGAGACCAATAAAAGTGAGGTAGGCAGGAGTAACGTTAAAAGTTGGTAAGTCATTCTATGTCTGCATGTAACTTCTTACTTTGTCTTTAACATTTCTCGCAATGAATTTGGTATGGCTTAGCATCACTTGTAGAAATTACCTTTATTGAACTGCAACAGTAGACACAAGCACTTGCACATAAGCACACATAAACAGAGAGAGAGAGAGAGAGACAGGGAGACAGAGAGAGAGGTGATTGAAACAGAAAGCCGGTACAGTCATACGCGACAGATAGAAAGCATCTGGGTTTGGCATGCCCTATCGTGGCTGCCAAATTCAGTATTGTCAAGTGAGGAAGCCTAACTGAGATGTTTCCAATATTTGTTCTCTTCTTAAACTGTTTCTATTTTCACTGTTAGTTTTGGTGTTCCATCTAAGATAGGGCAGGTGGAGTAATAGTATTTGCTGTAAAATAAAATGTAAATTTCACTATGCAAATAAACCATTAGGAGATAAATTAGCTTGAACAGTAGTGGTATATCACAGTTATATTGCTTTTTAAAATAGGAAGACATACACACGTTTGTATATATGCTGGAAGGTTAATGAGTCTCCACTGGAAGGATCACTCCCAAGGCTGAGGCTGTAGTCTTTTCTTCTGCCTCCCTTTGTGAAAGTCTCTGTTTTTCAGCGTTCCTGGTCTGGTGGTAATACTAGGATTCACCGCAGTGTATAATAACTTTATTTTTAACACACTTAGTGCATACTTAGCCAAATAAAATCCAGTCTTTAATGTGGATTGGCTATGGTAATTACTATTTATATTAATTAGCCTGTCAGTGTGCAGACTTTCAACTTTGCCACTGGAGTTCTTGTCAACCTTTTAACACATTACCATTATTATTTTAAAACTAGAGTCATTTCAAGTTCAAATTCATAAAATGTGCATTGGAACCGCCTACCCTGCCTTACAGATGGGTAAAACAGAATATGTGTCAAGATAAAAAAAACTTTTAAGTAACATTTGCACTCACCTTCCCCTCACCTCATTTAGAAAGTCAATCTGACTTTTTTTTTTTTTGGCATTTCATGTTTTACTTTGAAAGAATTAAAATCAGTGTTTATGGTTAGAAGATACCTAAGCGATCAATAAAGATCTCCACTCATTCTACAGCATTCAGGGATACATATGGTTAGCTAGTTTCCGAAAGTCATGGTAGAGACAGATTTCTCATACACATTAAGTCAGGTGACTTCAGATAGAGAATAGTTGGTCATGCTGATCTGCCTAAAAAGCAACAGAAGGCTAGACCTTTGAGAGAGCCCCAGAGGCACATTATTTTCTCTCCTTTCATAGCTGGGAATTTTGTTTTACATTCCTTCCTTAAGGAATCCACTTTAGATTTCCTCAAGAGGAGTAGAGAAGGCTGGGCACAGTGGCTAATAACGGTAATCTCAGCATTTTGGGAGGCCAAAGCAGGCAGATCACGAGGTCAGGAGTTCGAGACGAGCCTGGCCAACATGGAGAAACCCCGTCTCTACCAAAAATAACAAAAATCAGCCGGGCACACTCGCACACACCTGTAATCCCAGCTACTTGGCAGGTTGAAGCATAAAAATTACTTGAGCTCAGGAGGCAGAGGTTGCAGTAAGCTAAGATCATGCCACTGCACTCCAGCTTAGGCAACAAAGTGAGGTCCCGTATCAAAAAAAGGAGGAGTGGGGTAAATAGTCATCTCAAGCAAGCTCTTCCCTTACATTCCATGGAGATTCTACCAATATGTGTGCTTTCCTACTGACTAGGGCTTGAGATAATCCTCTAAGCTGCAGAAAGACACTGGCCCTGCCAATCTCCAGAGAAGAATATATTCACAAGAAGTTGAGAAGAAGTACTGAATGCTAAGGAAAGAATCTCCAGAAATTCTCTCTAAACTCTGGGGGAAAAAACATGTTAATCTATTTAATATTCAATATCCAAAGCCCAGTGTTATTCACTCCTCTTTTCTTAACTACATCCTTTCTCTCTATGGCACGAATTCGCAAGCTGGGCATTATTGACATTTTCGACAGGGTAAATCTTTGTTGTGGGTGGCTGTCCTGTGCATTGCAGGGTGCTTAGTAGCACCTCTGGCTCTACGCACTGGATGCACACATCACAACTTCTCCACCCTCATGTCTTAACAATCAAAATTGTCTCTAGACACTGCCACATATCTGTAGGGGGAAAATTGCCCCGAGTTGGAAACTATTTATTTTCTATTTCAGTGCCTAAATAATCAATTAGTACAAACTCCAGTAAACATAGACTATTATAGAAGAGCTAAGAAAGGACACATCTATCAACTTTGAGGGTTCTTGGGACGGTGGACATACGTAAACAATTCTTAGGAATGAAATTATTCTGCCTAACAGAATTCATGCAGCAGATTTCAGGAGATGCTTGGAGGATCTGGGAATATTTAAAAGCCATTTTTTAAGACATAGACATCTTTCCTATCATTCCCGCCCTTGATCTTCACCTCTCTCTTCTGTCTCTTTGCCTGCCAAAGCTTTAAAGATTATTTCAGATTTCAAATGAAGAATTATTTCTGGGAAGTTGGGAACATACACACAAATACTCTGATGATGGCTTGAAGCTTAGAATTGCAAGATTCAGCAAGTTGGCATTGCCTCTAGATAGTTGGACCTGGCCCAAGAACAAGGTGCTATTAGGCAGAATCTTATAAAGAATGGATCACCAGGCAGCAGCAAGCTGTCCTAGTGTTATTTTCCTGAATTCACATTCAGCTTGGCAAACCTTCTGCAGAGCTCTCCAAGCTAGTGAGCCTAATTCAGGTGTCCTTAGACTCTTCTTGCTTGGGATAGACATCATGATGACGTCTCCTAAGTGACACATTTGGAACAATCCCCACCTCATTCAAACCTACCTTTCTAACCCTGTTTAACTTTCTAATCAGAAAATATCCTGACTTTATTTAAATGTCTTTATACAGGCTGCCTCTCTCTTCTTCCAGAATGCATTTCCTGTACTTCTCTGCTGCCAAAATCCTGTCCTACCTTAAATGCTCAATTCAGATGCTGCTGTCTCCAAGAAGCTGTTACTGATTCCCTTTTTGACCTCTCATTTCCTCCATTGAAAGTACTTGCTTTGTCTTTTAGAAAAAATTTTTGCTCCCTGTGACTTTTACTTCTCTCATAGTACCAACTACAGAGTGTATTTTGTAAATATCTTCATTTCTCAATACATTATAAATTCTAGAGAGACAAAGACTAGATCTAGTTAATATCTGTATGCCCCATGATTTGAAATATACAATACATGATCCCTAAATTACTGTTAAATTGAATTGGAATGTACATTCTCTGGAAGAAAAGGCACCAGAGAAGTCATATTTGACCCATTTATTTATTTCCTTTTCTCCTCTAGATTATAAACAGAGATTAATTTTTGTAGTTGTGTAAAATGAAAGAAATAAATATATATATAACTTTGAATTTTATAAGTTTTTAGGAAGAAATGAAGGTTAAGAAATCATAAGCACATAATCTCAGAGGTTATCTTCTCTTACCCTCAAATCAAAGTCAAACACTTCACATGATGAGATCTTAAAATGGAGATTTCTTAATACATAGGAATTGGTGACAATATAGTAATATAATTTACTTTCTATTGCTTTTTCAGTCTTTCATTAAAATAGCTAATCACTCCTGCATAAAGATTTTATCTGAGATTTGTCATCCTAACCTGTTTATCACTTTTTATACTTCCTTTTACAATTTATAATGCATGCTGTCCATTTTGACACTCCATGTAGGTTATACCTAAAGACTACTGTTAGTTTTCCTTCAGGTTTACATAAGTAGTTTGGACATTTTTTACCTAATTTAATTATTGAGTAGATCATTATTATCTCCATCGTTACTTTACAACATGTGAACATATGGAGATTATTTTAACGGAGAAATAAATAGATGAGAAAGACAACATAATATTTAGTTGTCATTGAGAGAAAATTATGAAATGAAAATGAGTATATGATAATAATCACATGGGAGATAGTAAACAACCATTATAGATTGTTTAGTAATACAATGGACAAAAAAGTATGGATATAAATTTGATTCTTAAAGGGAAAGAAAAAATAAAAGTTCAAAAATTTTATCTTAAAGTCCATTATGAAATTTGAGACAGCATTTAAACTGCAGTAGTAAGGAAAAATACTATCAAAATATGATTTAATACTGTTAAAGAGGTAGTATTGGGATATTTAGCAGATCAATGAAACAAGTGAGTGAATATCCCATCTCATCTATTTTAATTTAGATTTCTAAAATATAAAATAAGTAATTAGTGATTAAAGAACATTAGAAATGTATTACTGCATCTTTTGAGAATAAGATGGATCTCTGTAAGTTATAAGGAGAGATATTAAACAATTTTTTTAGTAAGTTAAATTCAGAATTAGGCCAAGCTCACTTGATTAACCACCCTGAAAGTAACTGCTCGCAATTGCAATATTACATTGTCATCTGATCTTTGAAGAAGGCAATTACATTGCATTTATTTAATATAGATGAAGCACGTCAGACATTGTAAAATGTATTATTTATTTCTTTGCCATTTGCCGTTACTTAACTTCTCCTTCCCCTTTGTTTTATGATGCTGGCTTCTGAAATTATTAGGTGTTCATGCCTTTATATGTGTGTGTTAATGCATATGTGTGGATGTAATATTTAAATATCTTTTTAATATTACTAGAACTTATGTAATCATTTCTAAGAAGCCGATTGATAATCCTGTTAATTTAATATATGCAAAACTTTATGACATAAAGGAGTTCAGTACAGTCTACATAATTGCTTCCACATGAAAATATACCAAGCTCACTTAAAAATTCTAATGTGCCATAATATTTTTTAGAGCCCATATCACCAGTGTTGTGAAATATCTTTAAAAATGGCAATGAAAAATTGAAGGCAATCTTGGAGAAATAATTCTGAACCATTAAGAACCACTAACATAGAGATGATCTAAAGTATATGATGTAACAATGAATTTTAAAAAACAATCTTATTAGTGGCATAATTTAAAATTTTGTTTCAAATGATAAATTGAAGATACTAGAGAGGTAAGGTACTAAATATGGCAAGATTACAGAATTCACAAAGTCTAAGATAAGGGGAGGAATCGAACTTTTAGTTCAAGTCTGGGTGAAAGGCTTCGTAACTAGTTGCCCTTGGGTAAGTCCATTGACCTCTTTGAGCTTCAGAATCCTTACTTCTGTAACATCTTATAAATTTGTGAAAGTGTTCTGTGAATTGAAATATGCTCTAAAAGCAGATTTTATTTGTATTAATTAAGATTCTAACTTCTCCTTACTATGTGTAGGAAAATAAAACTAATCTTCATATAAACAGCCTTGAATGCCATTTTTTAACAAAATATAATGATAATCTACTTGAAGTGAATAAAAAGGGGTTCAAAGTTTGGTTCTTTTTCTTTACCATCTTTGGAAAATATTATGAAATAATTTGAATTATGTAACTTCAGAAAACTATATTTTTAAATATGAATCATAATTACAATTGAGTTTACTTGATTATTATAAATAATTTAATGTGTATAAGAAAAGGAGAGTGGAACAAATAACAAACCATTTCTCGCAAAGTGAAATCTTTCATTTTGTAAGAGAAAAAGTAGAGCATCTGTTTAGAGCTAACAAATGGTAAGTTGACCTGTGTGATACAGTTTGTAAAAGCTCACCAATATCGTCCCTCCCTTACTTACTCCTTGCATGTAAAATACTTATTGCCATAGTTTGACCAAAACCTAAGTTGTTTTTTGATAACTCTTTCTGATATATTAAAAATGAAGAACGTTAAAGGAAGCTGTACCTTCTTTTAGGAACACTGAAAATTTGATTCCTCGTGTAGAATAGATTTCTCAAAATATCATTAGTGTCTAAAATGAAGAGAAAATGATACATTTCATTGGCAAGTCATGTGCATCCATCTCGAAAAGCAGGTAATAAAGAGTTTTAAGGTGGTCCATTAGCTGACTGATCTATTTGTATATGCCATATTGATGCTATACTGACCTTTACAAGTTAATTTTCTTCCTATTCTACAAAGAATGATTCTATGGCCAAATAATTGTATCTAGTGAGCATACCTACTTAAGTAACTATTATTTGGAGGACGTTAACATTTCATTGATATTGAGGAAGCCTGTAATATATGTCCCATCCACAGTTTCCTCCTAATTGCAGCACAGCCAGATAGGGGACTTAATTTGAATGACTCAGTACTGCCTCAGTCCTGGACAGACTGTTCAGGTAACTCAGTTAACAGCTTGGTCTGCTTGAGAGCAGTGAAGGAATGTCATGGTAAACATATGGTTTTTGTTATTCTTAAAAGTGAAGTAATTTTCAGTATGTCATGAAATTACTTTTATTAAGTAATAGTGTCAAAGTAGCATACGGTCAAGTCCTGTGTTAGTAAATATCATCAAGCAAAAACTATAAGTATTCTAAGGGCAAAATGTAATTGGCTTAGCTCTTCTTTGTGCCCTCCGATCCTTGTATAGTGCCTAGTGCCTAAGTGGTCTTCAATAAAAAATAAAAAGCAAGCAAATAAATAAGCAAAAGAATAAATATGCAAGTTATTTTGTTTATAACAATAAATCTAACCCATAAAGATCTTCTTAGATATGGAAAAGCAATGTACTCTTCATGATATGTGTTATGCTACTGAAAGAAAAGTAAAATTAAAAAAAAAATCTGAACAGGCAGAATATTACACTGGTTTGAAATTTAGAAGACGTCCCTCAGTTAGTAAGATGGCAGATATATGGGATATGTGGATTAACTGAGAAAAAATGCAAACAACCAAATCCAATTTATAAAGAGCAATGTGTATTGGAATGTACCTAATTACTTCTCCAACCAGATAGTAACCCTGACACCATTCTTTTTTAATGTTTACTCCTGGGGCATCATAGCCCAAGGTAAAAACATAGTAGGAATGCAGTAGATGCTTGTTGAATGAGGAGAAAAGGAGATTTATTATTTTAAAATGCCATGATAAATATGTGTTTACTTTAAAATACTATGTCTACATATTGTGTATATTGGGTTCTGTACTATTTGGAGTTTCAGGCATCTACTTGGGGTCTCAGAACGTTTCTCCTGAGGATGAGGGAGGACTATTCTATGTGCTTTCATCAGTCATGTAAGATTATGACAGGGCTTATAAACTTACTTTTGTGAAATCCTCTGGGATCTTATGTCAAATTATCTTTATGTCAATTGTAAGTATTAAAAACCACAAATACAATTAGGCTATGACCCCTTGGTAATTATTTAACTAGCCATTTTATCTAAGCTATCTGAAAGATTGTTAATCCATTTCTATTGAGAAACTAGTGATATTATTAATTTTTTTTAAGTCTTATTTTACTGGCAAACAGATAACTAGCAAAATGAGTTGTTATGCCACCGGTTGCTTTTCCAAAATAATTATGATCAGGGTCCCTGTGGTATGCAGTGTGTAACACATCCCTTCTGTGTTAATGAATTCAAGGGAAGGCAACACCACTATTAGTAATAGCTTTTTATTCGGAATCCTCATTTTCCAGATAGGTCACATTAAACACAGCCATTAAACAATAGCGTTGAGATAAATCCATACAATGTATGCTGCTTTTGTTGTTGTCCTTGTTCACCAATCACTTGGTGCAGCTAAGAACCTTATGGAGCGATGGGGCTGATAATGGAAATAGCCAACCTGCAAAACACTGGGGCCAGGAAAGTCAGACTTTAATCAGGTCTCATTCAATTATATTTCGAATCAACACATCTTGATAGCCAAAACTCTCATTTGAATTAATGCTCTGATAAATGCTGTCTCTTGTCAAGGGAATATAATTAGACAATTATGACTGGGCATATGTTATGCCAGACCTGTCTATTTGTTGACCTCAGTAACTTCTACTCTATTAGATAACAAGCAGCTTTTAACCTGGTTCTAAAACGACTTTTTTATGGTGCCATATTTTAAATTGAGCAGTGTCTAGATCCTTTCAAGGGAAGTCATGTTTTACAAGATTTCATCTAATTTTTGAAAACAAAACAAGTTAGTTTCTCAACCAGGAATTCAATTAACCTATGGAGTAGTGAGCCAATCTTTGTATATTCCTTGCGATAAAGTTAGGAATGTCAGGGTAAGAAATAACATGAAAGAATTCTTTGAAATTGCATGATATATCTCTTTAATGTTTACTTTGGTATAGGTATACCTAACACAGATTCTCACTACTTTCAACTTTGATGAAAAAGTTATTTTGTTACTGATTTTTTATTTTTAGTTCGTCTGTAAGCAATTTTTAAAAGTTTGGGTTTCTTACTGAAATTTCCATGAAGTGATTTTTTTTTCTGTGCTTAACTTCAGTTACTTAAAGACCTAAAAGACAAAGTGGTATCACTTCACATATTTTGTATGTGTGGGATTTTTTTGAGGGGTTAGTACTTGAAAGATGTGAATTGATTTTTTTCACATTCTAAATTATGCTAAAACCCCTTCAAATCTCACTGTTTGCTCATGCATCACCTATTAGAGCAAGTTGCTCCCTAAAGGTGTGATTTTGGCATCTCATAGGCTTCCTTGAAAGCCAAGCACCAGAGGTCTGTGATAAAGGCAGTTGCCAGCTAAATGAATAAAAGTGAGATTTCCTCAATTCAACCATAAAAGCTTAGAGTCCTGACTGCTGAATTGCCACCAACTTGTAAATAAATAATCACTACTAAATACAGATAATGTGTTAAACAGCTAACACTAGTAAATCACTGGTGACAGAGAGCCTAAAGGTAAATCCCTCACACATTGGCACAACCAATTCTTAAAATCTCATGGTGTTTTCATGTCCTCAGACACATGTAATAAATCGAACAACTGGTTACTTAGTGTTTAGAATGTTTAAAAAATAAACCCTACTCTCTTTGCTGATTTCATTTACATACTGCTTTAGATTTTACTAAATGGTTATCTGTCTAGTAAGAGAGAGGCAACACTTGATAAGACTAAATGGAAATCAGTTTTCCATCAAATTTCAGCTATCAAGCTAAATCAACCTGTAGTCTCCTGGCAAAAATAACATCATATAACAGAGACAACACATTTCAGATACATAAATTGTCCAAAATATAGAGAGTCAATTAGGTTTCACATGTACAAGATCCCTTCTGTTCTAATTTAAACATTTACGAGTAATAAAAACCAAGAGTAGAGCTTTGGAAAGGCTGTTACTAGGAACCAAAATATAGTTCTCAAGAGAATAAGGCTGATGGGAGTTGTCCGCTCTTCCCTCTCAAAGCAGTTTGCAAACGAGGTACAGTCTAAAATATTGATGGCGTTTGATGGAAATATTTTCAGTAGAATTTTTTAAAGTTTAAAATTACAAAACTTAATTCAATGTTTGTTTTTGCTTTTGTTTTTGTTTTAAATATAAGAATTTTTATGACATTTATGCTGTTTCTACACTGGCTTGGTGGCCAGAAGAGAAGGCACAAAATTCTCCACCAGTTTGCAAATAATGCATTTTTCTGCTCCAGTGCTCAAACAGCCTTTATTTAACTCAGCACCACATTTTCTAAGGTATGGGCACAAAACTGTTTGTCATGAAGCTGTAAAATGCCAAAAATTTTAAATGCTGAAAGAAAATGTCAATCAAGGCATTTTCCCATCTGCTGCTACTTCTGCAAGTGCTAATTTTATTTTTCCCAATTCCTGAAATTTGAGGTTTCTTAGCCTCATATGGAAGTAAGTTTGAAACTCACTAAATGTCACAAGAAAAGGTGTAACCCAACGAAGGAATAGAAGGTGTATTGTTCTCAAAGGACACCAACAAAAAGAGGCAGAAGAGCACTGAGATAAAGGAAAACATTTTGTTAAGACCCAGACCTCTTGAAAAACACTACACAATGCAAGTAACCACTGCTGGTACATACATGCATTAAAGCATTTTTCATGTTTTTGAAATATAATGGGAACACACATCTGAACCACTTAAAATACTTTTGAGAACCAACTGATGGTTTAATATCTACATAGGCAGAAGCTGTATGTTATTGAAAAAACATGAAGAAGTTTCAGGTATTGGTACAAATGTTAATTCTTGTGATTTAGCATGACTTTAATAAAAGCTTCTACAAGGACTTGCACATAACCATGACTGATGGATGTATTTTTTTGACCTTTCAGTTAGCTCCATCAGCTCACTCAAACACATTTTGAACAGATTATGTACTGTAGTACTTGGTAGACTATACATTAAACAAGAGACTTTGCTCTGAGGCACTGCTTCCCACACTCCATGGGGAAAAGGAAGCAGGAAAAAACAAAACTCATAGAGTTCGACAGCTACCGAGGCAACACTTGCCATTTACAATATAAGCCCAAATATTTTTGCAACACAACTATATATTAATTTAATAAAATACACAATATAGCTCTTATACACTCAACAATTTGGCTCATATGCACTGAATCTGCAATAAATCAATAAAAATATGTCATTTGATGTAAACACATTGAATCTTCTTACATTTGCACATTTAAATGGTCATGTGATTTGTGTATGTCTAAGACATTTTCACTTTCCTGAGCTATTTTAGTGTCCACAAATGAATAAAACATATTAATCAAGTTAATTTTCTCTGAATCTTACCACTCAATGGTAACTATTTTTAAGAACTTTTCTATGTCAAATTTAAAACATACTCATCATTATTTAAATCTTTGTTGGACACTAAAATGCTTAAATAGGCATTTTAAATCTTTAAATTTTCTTCTCCTTTAATGACGTGAATTAGTCTACGTGTGTGCAGGACAAAATGGACTATATCTTTTTACATTTAACCTTTATACGACATGAGGTGTCTTACAAATGACCAAAGATTTTTTTTTGTTGTTTTTGTTTTGTTTTTGACTAATGATATGGAATGTTCTTTGTGTTTATATGTGTGTCGGGTAACTTTATACAGAAATGTTTACCACAAATATGTGTTAATGTTTGGTGTAGCTTGGACTACTGCAAGGTCTTTTCAGGACTTTCAGTAGAAGCCTGTGATGACTGTTAGAAATCCACCACAGATCACAAATTATGACCCTGCTTTGTATGGGGTTTTTAGGTAAACAGTTAAGTCAGCATAAATCACGGAGGACAGTCTGAGAGTGATCAGAAATACTTCAGTTCTCACACTGCATACCTTCCTAACAGATTGTCAAAAGGTAATTCTTCTCCTCATCCTCCTTTTTCTTCTCTCTTCTCTTTTTTATTCTTTTCTCTTTAAGCATCAATAATTCTGTCCTAATATAAGTTTGGTCAAAACAAAACCATTGTTATCTCTGAAAAAGAAACAGCAGTGGAAAGAACATACTGTGGGCACTTCAGATGTTCACTAAAAGCCTTAAAGCAGCATTGGTCTTTCTTCATCCCTGTAAAATGGGTTATCACCAGGAGGGATCATTTTTAAATCAACAGAAGAGAGAAGAAAATGCCAATGCCTTTTTTCTTTTTTCACTTTCTCACAGCCACTGGGTCATTTCCCCGGCAGTCTTGCAAAAGCTTATCAATTTCTCTCACAACTTCCTCTGCATCCACGGACTCTCTGCCCAGATCCCTGTTGGGGTGGTCAAGCTGCTCAAGAACAGCACCCATCTCACTGGAATCCCGGCTGGCTCTGGAATGCACATCCGCAAAGACCCTTGCCATCTGATCGGAAGCCATGAAAGGAGGGTCTCTTTGTTGCTTACTGGGCGACAGATACTGACTGTCAGTGGGCAAGTACTGACTGCTTGCTTCAGCCAGGGCTCCTGGTTTTGCTTCACAACCATCCAGGGAGCCTTTTGTTGAGGTGCAAGGCTCGATGCATGCCTTGGTTGGGCTGCTTGATGCTGAGGGGACCTCTTGGAGGAGAGGGCTCAGGGCACGTTTGGCTTTTAAGTAAGGTTTAACGTTGGCAATGAGAATAGTGTGCTCTCGCTTGTCTTTTCCAAATGTACAAAAAGTCTTCTTCCCAGTGGGATTCACAGTTTCGTAAGTCTCAGTCTCAACATTAGCTTCAACTGTAGGTACAAAGAGATTTGTGCGGTAATCTGCATTTTCAGCCTGATTGGCTGCAGGGAACTGTGGCATCCAACACCTGTCAGAATGACCAAGCACTCGGCATTCATCTGTGCAATTAACACACTCTTCTGGTTCTGCAAAACAAAAGAGAAAACAGCAAATCCAATCATTAGGATTTTCTTTAAATTTCTACAGAGGCTGCGATCAGCTCTCAATGGGCTTGCTTGACCTCTGGTCTCTTAATTAAAAAGGAAAAGAAAACAATAATTAAAACATTTCAGGATGGTTGCATGAACCTGCTGGTTGAGACAATGGTTTAATTTAAATCTATTCTCTAGATATTAACCAATTCCCATAGCCTGGGAAGAAGTAAGAGATGGTCATTGGAGAATCATTCTCAGTAGAATAGAGTATCACTGTAAACTAAACTCCTGGGGACCATCAGTTAGTCTTTGTTCTGTATAGCTCATCTTAGAAACAGTGAACTTCAAAAAGGGTTATCAGGATTAATTTTTCAAATCAAATAACAGGGCAAAAACTGGATTACAAACTTCTATAATAAGTTCTAAGCTGCTCTTTAAAAAATATTTTATCACTATTTTGCTTGTAATTGTTATTTGGATAAGTCATGAAATAAAAGGTTTCCTTTAAATGCTTACTTTTCCTACTGAAAGTGGCAAATGGAATTTTTTTATCAGAATGTATTATGAATAAGCTTGTCAAAAAGTGTACATCCCTATTTTATTAGATAGGTATATGGATCATGTAATCAGTTTTCTGTTCAGCTTTTTGTTTTGGGTGTAAGTAGGTGAAAATGCATTTACTCAACAGATATAGTTCAGAATGAATGACAAATCATGATTTCCCATTTTAAATAATACTTTCTGTGGGAATTTTAACTTTTTTCCTTTGCCAGTGGTGAATCTAAATAAAGCATTCTTTCCATGATCTCTATTTCACAGATGCTGAACGTAGAATATGAGAAAAAAATTCCTTCATTATAGAACAGCTGTATACTTCCATTGACCCTAATATTTTTAACCATAACTTTGAGCTACATCCTCCCAATTGTCCCTTTCGTCTATAAGTGGTTGTTCCCCTTGTGGTTAATGAATTGACTGTTTTGAAATCAGAGACTTTTAGGAGAGGATATTTACAATTTACCTTTATGTAATGGGAATAGTAGTCCCTACACTTTTAGGAGCCCTTGGGATTGCCATTTAATTGGTGCTAGATGATCCCTACAAATTTAGAGTGTCCTGTGCAAGAAAAAGAAGTCCACATAAAAGATATTTAAAATAGCAGCAAATGTAATAGCACTGATAAATTTGTATATTACTTCTCAAAGTTATATATAAAACCTGAATTTTTACTTAAAACGTGTAAACAATTCTTTACATTAAAAAGCCCACAACCTGTTTTATCTCAAAAGATTTTAAGATAAAATAATTTCCTTATTTTATTTTAAACAAGATAAAATTTTGTGGGAAGAAAATTTTGTAGGAAGAGACTGAAATTTTGTAGGAAGAAATTGAAATGGTATTTTGACAGAACAAAGATACTATCTTATTTATTTACATCTGTGAAACATCCTAAAAGCATTTAAGCATCTTTCTTCTATTTTAATTGGTCATTTTTAAAAGAAAAATTTATTATGAGTGAATTAAATATTCACTGTTAAATTTATTGTGCAGAAAATAATGCTGAAAACTAGTCTCACAGTGCATCCATAGACCTAAAGCCTTCCTACAAATTGAAAGACTGTTAGACAGACATAAATAGCAGCAGAAAACAGGCATTAAATTTTTGTTAGAAGCCTCTATCTATGTATTTAAATTAGGGTTGAAAGTTTTTAAAAGGGGGCATCAGAAAAGTTCAATATTGCCCAGACATGGTGGCTCATGCCTATAATCCCACCACTTTGGGAGTCTGAGGCAGGAGGATTGCTTGAGCCCAGGAGTTTGAGACCAGCCTGGGCAACATAGCAAGACACCTCTCTACAAAAATAAAAAATTTAAATTAGCCAGGTGAGCTGATGTATGCTTGTAGTCTCAGCTACTCAGGAGGCTGAGGAACGAAGATGGCTTGAGCCCAGGAGGTCAAGGGTGCAGTAAGCCGTAATCATGCCATTGCACTCCAGCCTAAGTGACAGAGTTAAATCCCGTCTCAAAATAAATAAGTAAATAAATAAATAGAAAAGCAAAAGGAAAGGTTCAATATCAGGTATCAGGCATTTGTTTCCTTTACCTACTCTAAATGGGAATCATAAATATTATCTCTATGTATATCTGCAAGTAAATGTTAGAAAAAACTATATAATATCATTTTGACAGATAGATAACTTTCAGCAAATTTTATCTTTCACAAAGAAGGAAAAGTAGAAAACCACAATCTACTTAACTCAGTAATACCTTTGTATCTTCTAGCATCATTATTTGTTTCAAAAAATTCCGTTATAACTCATACACTGTCTTTGAACTATGCTAATGTAGTTTTATATTTCATATTGACTGGCCTTTCATTGCAGCTATTTGGATAGCTAATATTGAATGAATTCAATATGAATTTAAGAGAGAGAGAAAGGAAGAATAATGGATACATATGAAAGTGTAAATCGACCTTAAATTTGAAACCAGCAACATAAAATGATTGTTTGCTTGTCACAGCTGAAAACCTGCAGCTTTTTACTTGACTCCTTTATGTCACATCATGGGGAGCAAATTTTGAGTATTGATTATGATACATTACAAGCTGTTCACCTTCTGATTAGACTATAATTTTGATGGCAGCAGTTCACAGACAGTGAAGAATATTGAATGGACACTTTTGTACAAATAGCAGAAACTATAGATTGCCTTGTAGTAAACTATAACTGTCAAGGGGCAAGTTAGAATTTATGAGAGAGGGGAATCATTTCTGAAGAAACATAAATAGATGAATAGGTAAATACCAGAAAAAGAGACATAGATAAAATAGATAATATACAATGAATGACTGGTTGGACAAAAGGAATAGACAAATTAAAAAAGAAAGAAAGATGAAAAGAAAGAAGCAAAACAAAATGAAGGGAAGGAGGGAAAGAAGGATGAGAGGGAGGCAAGGGCTTGGGGGAGATGAAGAGAGAATGGAGTGTTGAGGGAGAAGAAGGGAAAGCTGCCACAAAGACAGGGTTTGTTTAAGGCAAGAAAAGTTGTATTAGCAGTATTTCTGCCATGTCTCCCTTCTATTGCACATTTTTAAATGCCCTCAGTAAGTTAAGTGTGTATAATAAAAAATAACATTGAGGAGTATTTACTTAAGCCCTACAGTTCTAAGGTAGATGATCAAACTGCTTACTGTAATTTAAAAGGAATGGATTCTGGAATAGATACGTTGAATTACAAGCTATAGAAATGGAAAAAAGCAAATTATTTAGATAGTTACCATTTGCATAGATTCAATATTTATACCAGAAAACAAGTCCAGAAACCCCGGACAGAAGAAATGGAAACAAAAACAGTTGACCCAGTATTCACTTTTTTCTTCAGGTTCAATCTGGGATTACCAAGAGATTATTTACTTTTATTTTCCTACTTTCCTCAATATAACATGTTCACCCCTTCATAGACTGCATCCCTTGCCAAGAAACATAGCATAATCTAAATAGTATGCAGATGAGAGATACTAACAGATAAGCATGTTTATATTGCAGAAAGAAAACAGTTCTAAAGTCCACCAGATGGGACTCTGGGCAGTTCTGCCTATATTAGACACTGTAAACGATAGTCTTTATAGTTATAAATGATGAGTTTATAGTGTCTAATCTTTTAAAAGCATGATTCCCTGAAATATGTGACAATCAAATAACTTTAAACACTTGTTTAGTATTAAGAATCACTTTCTATACTATTGTTGCATCTGACATTTATGCAAGCCTTAAAGGGAAGAGTCTAAATGCAGTAACCTTAATTAGTTCAATTATGCCTCTTAATTTATATGACGTTTTTGCAAAACAGAGAGACTAACTCAAAAGACTATAGTATTTACAGTTTTGCTGCACCATAAACCACACACATACTCATGTACACATATTCATATTGTATGTAAACCTCTATTTTTATGTTTGTGATAAAACTTAGCTTTTTCCAAGACACAGTCTAAAAATTCATTAATAAAATAAAAAAGTTTAAATTTATAACCAATGTATTTCTGATCATTAACTATTAGCAATTACCAGAAGAGAAATAGGAATCACAGAAGGCTCTATATTCACAATATAAGGAGTAACAGAAATAAGACAATATTTTATGGTTGTAAATAAAATAATATTTTATAAATTTGTTTATGTATTAACAAAGTATATATATATATTAATGTACACAGACACACACACACACATACACATATAGATAGATAGATAGATAGATAGATAGATAGATAGATAAATCTTTCAGACTCAAAGCACCAATAAGCAACATTTTAATCTTTCCTTTACCACAACCCTGTGTGCAAAACCTATGATTAGATCAACACTTTAACAGTCTCTGATTTTAGAATTTCATGTAATTAAAATGGATTTGGACACAGAGATACCCGAAATCTGCATATTCATATTGGCTGATAATATCTGAAAGCTCTCTATCTTTCTCTTTTTTAACCTACACTAAGCAGTTTAATAGCTTAATCTTAAAGATATCCAGCAAGCAATCATTTTGTGACAAAATATACCTTCAGAGGAATTAAGCTATTGTGAAATTATTCTAAATTATATCTACGTGAGGAAAAAATGCTTAGATAAAACACCAAATTATCTGCTTTTAAATTGTTGGGTTTTAATAGTCTCCCACAAATGTTACATAATTTAATTTTTATATGTGTTTTAATTTTGTAATGCCACTATATCACAGAAGTGCATAGCTAGTTCAATGATGCAAAAAATTGCCACGTATGAGATGGTAAGTTGAAACCAAAATGTTATTAAAATTGACAAAGATTAACCAAGACTAAGTGGGCCTCAGTTGAACACAGTTATTTTGGAAAAGTCAGGGAAAAACTCTTGTGGGTTCTGGTTCTATGGCATCCAATGCTCTAGGAACCAGCCAAAAAAGTCTTACTTTGGAGAGAATCTACCTCTTTATTCTATTCTGTCTTGCTCTCAGGCAGAAATTTGTCACAAATCAGAATTTTAAACTTATTTTCCCTGTCTTCAAAGCACTACAAAAGTAATTTGTGACCACTTAGGGAAATTTTAGAGAACATAAAAGGATTTCCTCTCCTGAGTTTCAGACTTAGTTGGTGCCTTGGGAATTCACATATTTTTACAACTGAAAACAGGCATATAGTTTCCAGCACAGGAGTTTCCTTTATGCATCCAGTATTTGCCTCTGATTTACTTTTCTATAATGATGAGATAAATGTCTGTATCATAGACATTTAAAAGCCAAAATCTATAGGTCATGGCATCAATAAAGAAGGTTCAAATCGTTGTGTCCAGGGGAAAAAGCCATTTCTGAGAGTTATCTGTGCTTTATGACTGCCAACAAAATGGTCTTATTTCTGTTTTGTAAACAAATTTAAATAAAATAGTGCTCTTCCATTACTGTGGTAGTTGGTATGGTTTCTAACAGCATCTTAAAATTAGAGTTGTTTCCAAGTAGACAACTCTATAAATAGAAGTCCAGTTTTTATTTGTTCCCATTATTTTTTGTTTGTTTCTAATTTACCTTCTTTTACCAATATAAGCTTTTATAATACCTAATTAGCCATCTGGAAAATCAGAGAGCAAGTACCCGTCTCTATTTATGGTCTGCACAAGTGTTCTGTAGATTAATTCTACAGAATCTAAGCTAAGTACCCATCACAAATTCTTTATCTATCTGCAAACCAAGCTAAGCCAATACCTTTGGCTGGCAGCTCATGTGCAGTAGTAGTTTTCTGTTAAGAGGTTTCATGCTATGACAACAACTTGATTTTATGGTCTTTTTCTTTCTTCAGCACCTACACACAATTACACATACATGCATGTGCACACACTTTCCTATGGTCAAAACAGATTGCAGTTTATCCCAATATATACTAACATAGAGAAAAACATCAATGCTAAAATAGAACTCTCATCAGAAAATAGTCCAACAAACCTCTAATAAAATGGATTTTTCTTTCAGTGAGTTGGCATAACTACAACATCCTGTGAACTGACACTTCTCTAACATAAACAGTTCTTTCTTTTTTTGGCTATGTTGACTATTATTCACTTACTTCCTTTTCCCATCCTATAAAACCTTTACACTTGTTATAATGGTAGGGTGAGTCATTTCATATAAATAGTTCCTTAACAGTCTATATTCCTACATATTATTATTTCCACTTATGAATTCTATGTCCCATTTACTTGTATATTAGTTAAAAATAAATATTCTGATCTCACTATCTGACTGAGAGGAGTAGAAATTTCACTTTCAATATTATTTCTAGAGACAGTTTTAGAAAAGTAAGTTGTCTCCAAATAATTTTTTCCTGTGTCAGATTTTTAAAAACTGGTATTCTAATATTACAAATCTTCACAGAAACTTTTTTCCTACTTCCAAGTTTTATTTTAACACTATTTTTAATAAGCTTGTTTTATCCTTTATGCTGAGAACAGGGTTGGATAAGAAAAAATGTTAACGAGAAGAAGCCATCTCTTGCTTAAACTATTCTTCTTCTTTAACATTCTATTTCCCATGTGTCTCACTAAGCACAGGGTTATATGTTGTTTCTTAAGTAACTAATATAGAGATACACAGATGTGGAATGTGTTTTTGCTGCTTTGATTTTTTTAATATAAGGGAGAAAACATATCTTGTTATGATACCCTTATTTCATGAGGCTGCCTGTTAACATGTTGACAGTGATATAATGAGAGAAAAAATTAGACATAGGACCCCAGGAACTAAAACGATTTTTTAAAAAATAATCAGCCCCATAAAGAATTAGAAATTTAAAATATAGCTCAAATAATACAAATACTATGAGAATAAAATGTATACATTTTGAGGACTATGCACTGCTTCTCTGGCTTCCAGATTTTACTTTAGTTGTGAAGTGCCATTCTATCTGCTTTTGATAGCAGAGAGCACATTTTGAAGAGAAAGTTATTATAATACTATCAAATAGTTAAACCATGGCAGCTTTGAAGTACCAATCCTCTAGCGTGCACCTGCATCACACAATGCTTCTGAACGTATTGCCACGGCTGCATTCAGACACCAGAAATCACTGTCCTATATCATAAGCAAGTGAATCCAATCACAGCTGGCTATTTGGAGCTGCTTGGAGCATTTGCACTTACTATTCAATGCACCTGCACACCTTCAGGGATGGTTTTAAGTGTTTGTGACCCTTTGGACTTAAGTGTTAACCAGAGTGGAATTTTCTGGCATACATATTGACCACACATAGATAGTGCTGAGGGGAAGAGAACTTAAGACAAATTGAAATGAAATTTATGTTAAGGAATAACTGCAATACAGTATTTGATACAGAAGCACTAGGACTACATAGCAATGAGAATCAAAGCCATGCATTGGAAATTTATGGCACAAATATAATTTGTGTCCCATGGCATGCCTCTCTGAGATTAACATTGAAAATTTAATCTGCTCCTTCACCGAATTCCCTTCTGCAGGGATCACTATCACCTGGGGCAGCAGCAGGTGCTTGGAAGTAAAGGCACAGCTAAATGGGACCATCTTTTTCCTAACAGCTACCCTGAAGAGAACTGGCTCTAGGTCAATACTATACCACTAGAACAAGGTTTATATTCACTTTGAGAAAAGTACACTGACAGAGCCTTTCAAGGAAAAACAATACAATTCAAACGTCCCACCAGCGTAAACACAGCTCACATTTTCTGGGAGCGTTAGATGTGTGTAGTTCAGCAGTTACTGTAAAGAAGTTACACACAATAATGTATAAGGTAAGAATGCATTAGACACCCCCCCTCATGCCTAGGAATTGAAAGTTTTCAAGGAGGGGTATCTTGGATAGAATGTTGTCGAATGAGTGTTTTGTTGGGTAGAGGTAAATAAACCTAGGTCTATCTACTTTTAAAATTCTGAAGTCTGTAACACTAAATCTCTTTACAGGTGAGTTTAAACTTTGACTGGAAACTAAAAAGTAGATGTGAAACCACCATATGAGAAATAATTTATGATCCATTACATTTTGAACTATGTCATATGAATGTCAAGTAGCAGAAATACAGAGAAAAGCGTAGGTTGTAATATTGTGAAAGACTTTATGCAAGAGGTGGTGCTTGAGCTGTGATTCAGAGGCTGATCAGGGTTTCAACAGAGTGGAGAACAGAGAGAGGGCGCTCCAGATAAAGGATTAAGGAAAGAAACACTCCTCACATAGGAATGAGCGCTTCACAGGGCAGTAAGAAATCAACTTTATAGATCAAAGGACTTAAGCTGCTATGCCAACACTTGAAACAATAATGTAAAGAAAATTTGCTAGGATCTGAAAAAAGAATGGAAAAGTTCTAAGTAAGAGACCAAATTTAATGCAGCAGGTAGTGGAGCACTAGTATACGTATTTGAGCAGCATATCATGTATCTCAAAGATTCTTGAATTATTTGGGTGCTTGTTTGGAAAGATATCAGGCACCATTTATGAACTACAGAACTGGGATGAGCTATAGGGTAAATAGAATCCAAATCAGCGTTATTTCTAAAAACAGATACCTAGAGTTTTTGGCTCAAGCCATAGTGTCTCCAACAGACACAACAAGACCTGAATGATTCACTGGAATAGGCATTCCAGCCCCCAAACTCAGCTTTGAACTTTCATCTCATCCTGCTTCTTCTAAACTAAAGAAAGTCTTAATATGCATTTAAACTGGTACTTTATGTTACCACCATAAAGCTTGCGTTTTTAAATTCTTCATTAGAAAAATCTTTTTCCTACATCTACTTTATATTTCTTCCCTCTTCCTCTAATTTTCTATTATCATTAACCAAGCATAACATTTCATATGATACAATATTTAAAATTTTAAAGAATTATTTTAGAAGACCAGAAAATGGAGAGTCTCGGACAAAGGAGATTCTTTAGTATTGAAAAGAGAGGTAAAAAATATATCAACAAAGGAAAGAGAACAACAACACATAAGATGGATGTTGAATCTCAGAACACTTTTTCAATTTGATACACCCTTGAAAAGGTTTTTGATACACTATATAAACAACAGTAAATTTTTTAAATTCCCATTTTTTTCCTAAATAAGCATTTATATTTTGTTTGAAGATAATGTAATAATTTTCCCATTGAATTACATATTACGGCATTACTCAGCATTCCTTATTATTTTTTATCTGTTTACATAGAGACCCTAAATTCCCTTGAGATCAAGGCACTACAGTATAGTCTTCAGCATTCCATTCCTTGAATATATCACACACTCTATGTATACTCTGAATTTGAACAAAATGCTTTAATTGATGGAAAGGAATGTTAAATTAAAAAGTGTCAGATACTATGGGTAACTTACAATGGGAACAACTATATACTTTATAAATTACTCATTTCAGTACCATTCATTTGTAAGCCTAAAATGTCCATTTTCAGAGTGATCTCAGGACCAAATGAAGTTGTACATAATAGCTGTCTATTGCTGAGAGATACACATTGCTTACAGTAATATCAGATGTCTGTTAGAAACAACGTTTATATGGAAAACATAAAGTTCTCTATTTATTATTGTGGATACCATTTCAAATTATGAGATAAATAAATACTGCCTGACATATATTCTACTCAAACATGGAGGTCAGAATAATTTCCCCCTAGGAAATTTTTAAAACCAGTGACACTATTATTGAAATCAAAGCCTATATTTAAATAATCACCTCTTTATAATTTTAAATTATGGAAAACAGTGAGTATCCTGAAAACTACACCTCATCACCTATAGGTTTCTTTCTTCTCTGTTAGGTTTCTCTTTTGTTTTTTTCTTCTACTGCATTGCTGTGTCAAATGAGACAGTTTTCTCTTTTAAGTGAGCTGTCTCTGTATCTTACACTTTAGCCAAAAGCTATCATCAACATATGAATTAATTAATAAGTCTTTGTAATTTTAGAGTCTTGAAAGGGTTAATGCAAATCCCAGAAGAACCTGATTTATATGCAGTGAGAAACCTATGCTCTGGCATGCAGTAGTTAGCAAAAGCTGTTTGGTTTATAAGGACAAATTTAAAATTCTAGCAACTTAAATACTACTGTGAATTTCAGACCCAAGACTGTTTTAAGTATCCTACTATTCTTCGTCTTCAGAAAGGATATTTTCCTTATGCTTTTATTGCCTCTGTAAGCTAACCCCATCTCTGATAATGACACCATTTTTGATGACATGGATGAATACATCTAAGATTCAACTCATCCTCCCAGCAAAGTGGTAATCCTGTAAGATAGGTCCATGAAAACATGCCTATTAAGACAAACTTGTGTCAGAAGCAAGCAAGATAGTCTTATTAGTGTTTTTCTCTGCCTGCCATCTGATTGCTATTGGGATGTATATCTATTTACCAGTTTACATCCTGTTGTTCATCTTGTTTCTAGCAGCTCTTGTTTTCAATTGCTAGAAACAAGCAAACAGAATCAGGTGTCATTTTTAGCACTCTCAGAACACAGTTAATTCAGATGCAGTTAATCTTCTCTGGCTTATTATTTAGCAATCAACCTCTGCCAATAGGATATGGGAGTTTCACAAGATAAATTTTAAAAGAATGTTTTAAATATTGTAATATCTTTAATGGCATTCTAGTTTTCAAAAGCTACTTATTAAACTCACAGAATTCTACTCGGGATAGATCTAAAGTTTTCTTTGTTAAGTTACATGGACACTTGCAGATGAACAGATGGGTGTCTTGCTCAGACACATATTTTCAAAAATATTATATTTTTGAAGAAAGAAGTAATACAAAAGGTTTTTTTCTAAGATTCAAATGAATGAGAAATATATATGAAACTATACTACTCCATAAATGATTCTGCAAAAAGTACTTACATAACAAAAATGTAAAAACAAACTATAGCTAATGCCCTCGGTGTGTTTGTACACATGCGTACCTGTGCATCTGTGCACAAACACAGAGAAATAATAAATATGTACTTTGACCACAAATGTCTCCTATGAAATGGAATCTTTCTGAGAGGACTATTAAAATCATAATTTCTAAAAGTAACTTTAGAATAAAATACAGGCATTTGGACCTAAACAACTTGGATTTGATCTTACTCAAACATGTACCCCTATCCCTAAGCTGCTGAAACCGTGACTATTATGGCTACTATTATTTTAAATAGTCAAAAATATCTATAAGGAGTAGGAAAGGAATGATTCCTGACATTTCAAATAAAGGCTGTTCTTGGAATTACCTCCCTAAAACCACTCTGTTCTTATTACCTGTAAGTGTGCTATAAATTTATTGGAAGCTGTTGTGTTTTATCCTGCATGACTGGTTCATCCCAAGAATAAAACTTTAAGTAAAATCAATGCACTCAATATCCATGTTCTAAAGTAAATATACAGAAATGTTTCTTGTAATACGTTTTACTGGCAATGACAAGCCATTTTTCTAGTAACAGCTTTAATGTTTTGCAATCATTAAAACACACTGAAGCAATGGAGAAATTGGTAAAAAGAGGTCAGGAAATTTACATATTAAAAGAGAGGAGATGTGGCTCTCTAGATTATCCTGCTATGTAATCAAACTGAGGGGAAAAAAAGCTACTGGAGAGGGCTATTTAGAATCACACTGAAGATAAAAATGTGTTTTTAAAGCAAATGGTACCATGCATCTTGCAGTATGGAGATAGAAAAGTGTCCACAGTGATGTTTTAAATACTTCCTTATCTTGGAGAGTATTTTCTGTGATTCCATTGATAATCAGCCGTAACCAGAAGAAAGATGAGATAGATAGATGGTAAGAGTGAAGTGCATTTCTCAAGGGTAACATTAACAAGAAAATAAATACAAAAATATAAGGAATTATTTTATTTTCAGACTTGCAATGTGAATCTAATTTAAAAAGGAATTCGTATTGATATCACAAAAGAACTAATTAAGACAATCTTTCCTAATTTAAGCATGCTATATTTGAGCTTTTCTTACTAAAAATCTTTGTAATCAATATTAGAAATGTGATTTTTTGTTGCTGCCAAAGATATTTTCAAGAAACTATTTAACAATTTTCATATTCATTACCAAAAATGGATGTATGATGAATTATTCAGTTTGTGTTCTAAGACCTCCATAATCTGGCCCAAATAAATTTTTTAGGCAATTCCATTGTTAAAGAAAAAAATAAATTTAAATTCTAACAAGTCAGATTTTTAGATTGGCTTTCACAGCAAATTTCTTTATAATGCATAGGAAAATAGCAGTAATCTTCTAACTGGACCCTAGCATTCCTTTAGAAATACAATTAATAAATCAATTGGAGAATGTGAACACTTCCATTGGACACATAATTGAGATCGCAAAGTCTCTGCTCAAAGGAGAAAAAAACTTGAATTTAAGTAAATGTCACTCTAACCTTGAATGTGTAGGTGACTTAATTTTTCTGGTTCAGATGAGTTTTTGACTTGAGTTAAAATTACCCCGTATTAAAATCCAAGGTCTACCCATAAGTAAACTACAATTTGACTATTTCATTTGAGAAATTTCCAATAATATATTAATTTTAATGCTCATTCTTTAAATGATAAAATTATTTATGATCACAAAGGAAACCTACCTGATATTATTATAAAATGGAAAAATTACTAGGTTAGCAGTACTTGGTAAAAAGAAACTATCTAGGCTTTTTTCTTATTGAATGTAGTTGTTTTATTACTAAAAATAAATCTATCTGCACATGAGTTTGCATAAAGTCCTCAATATAAATAACATATTGTTAGATTAATCATTTATTAAAAAGTATACATCCTAAGATGCATAACTAATTGATGTATTTATTACTTATGAAACATAAAAATAATATCTATGTGAACTGTGTATTTGGGAGACAATTTAAACAAAAATAAATATATCATTCTGATTATTTTATAACACAATGAGATTATATTATAGTAATTTTATAATAATCAAAAATATATATGCAAAATTACATTCTGTAAGCCTCAATAATTGCATTCTAAATTGAAGAGTTTTACTGTAGCATATATGTTAATAGAACATATTTGCAAACTTTGCTATCCTGATTATCTTGATACTTTAACTGAGAAAATGTAAGTTTTAAAATAATAACTTCAAATATGGCACATAATTATCACCTAAGAAATATAGCTATAAAGCAAGTGTACATATAGTTATGCATGCACCCTTCATACACATGATTTTAAAAAATACATTCTTATAACAGGTGGAAATGAATAGAAGGGGTCTTGCCTAATGGCAACAATCCCTGAGAACAATTTAGTGGACGTATAAAATAAGACAATTTACCTAACAACAGCTTCCAGTTTTTCTGGTGATCAATCACAACACTATCTCCATGTTTCTTGGTAAATGGCCATGGTTATGCACAAGCGTGCATATCCCTGTGCATGTATGCACCAGTGAGCATTCACATACACTTGAGCAGAAAATGGATGTGACATCAAGACACAAATATATTTATGAAATAATATATATGAATTTACATTCTGAAACCCAAAATGATTTATGGGTATGAATGGTACCTCTGAATTTAATTTTTGCTGAATGAAAAAATATAACTTATTCCAAATGATTAAATTTTAATCAATGTGGAATCACATCTATTCAGGGGTAACAAGGAAGATGTGATACACACCTTATATGTGTGAGTATGTGTGCACACACGTGCACATGCACACACTTGTGTTTCAAACTTCTCACCTTATGACCCCCAAATGAAGGACTGGTATAACTTTCCCAACTATAACCTTGTCTGTTTAAAGCTGTTCTATTTTTCCTCCAATTTCCATTCATTTCCATACAAGTAATAAAACAACTTTGTCCCTTTCTCTGGCATAAATAAAGCAAGACAAACTGTGATTCTTAGATTCCTATGATACACACATATGTTTTTCAAGCACAGCAACAACCTGATATAATCATTTTCTCCAATAGCAAGTGTTATTCTTATGTAGTTATTAAACTATTCAGAAACCAATCAAATCTCCTGAAAGCATTCAAATGATTCAAAGACTTGGACAATATCCAAATATAGAGTAGTATAATATGTTGAGCTAAAATTTCACCTGAGATAGAAATACTTTTTCCTGTTTTTTACTTAATTTTTCCAGTTACTTCACCTGTTAATGTGTTTTCCAAAATTATCTGAATCACATCAAGAGCATGGAGTTCCACAGATTTAAATATTTAGTTTCATTAGCCATTATAATTTATTTAATTTTAGTTCTGCCTTGCCTTTAGGAAACTATATGGAGGTGCTATGTAAAGATTTTTAAAAGTATTGTGTAAAGAAGCCTTTAATATAATTTCACAAAATAACACTTAGCTAATATGATGTGCAATTGAGTCCAAAAGGAAAGAGGAATTTGGGAACTCAGTTTCTCAGGTGAAACACAGTTCTTTAGGCAGTAACAGTGAAGCAGCTTGCATCCACCCCAACTTACACCAAAAGAAAAGAATCAAGTCGTTCTTTCCTGTACAGCCCACTTTCCATTCTGTCAGTTTAATTCTACACTATCTCCTAAGTGAAATTAATATAAATGGTAGAATTTTCAAAATACAAAATAATTAAGAATTGGCACACTTAAACTCACTTAAGAATAACAAATATGAAAAACCAGGTGTAAGACTGGATTCTTGTTTCAACCGTTAACACTGTACAGTTTTCCTGAAATACTAAGAGCATTAATGCAGAAACAATAAAGAAATTATTCACTTACTATGCTATTTTCCTTTAAAAAACTAAAGTCCACATGTTCTGTTTTGCAAATGTATAGTTTTATGAGTGCTATCATCTAACAAGTAAAATTTGGATCACAGAGAAGAAAGCTAGCAGATGAAGAAATTGCTCACCTGGAGGAAGCAGATCAACAGACTGAAGTCTACTTGTGATGGTGTGTAGGGTGAGGATAGCAAAGGAAAGCAAAGTCGGGAATGCTTGAAAAATAAAATATTTTTAGTTAACAAATAGAAAAAAACAAGTAGGAAAAAGGGCCAACTGAATTATGACTCCTTCTCTATTGATTTTAACTTTTATATTAAAATTCCTTAGAATGGTCAATATCTAAAAGATATGGTCATTGGTATTCCCTCAGCTGCATAAGACTTAGTCTTATTGGAAGAAAATTACTTTTGCAGGGATATTTAAATTTAGATGAGATGAAAACAGTGCAAAGTAACCAGATGTATTCCTTGGCCAATGGAAAAAATACACTCGTGATCATGATGCATTCATTTATCTTAAATAAAATAATTTTCTGCAATAGTGGATAGAAGATGTGAACAAGCAGGCCACCAAAATTAAAATAACAAACTATTCTATAATATCCCTAGTTTTCAAGGTTTTAATAAAAATGTGTACTGCATCTTAATGTTAGTTATACAATATATGCTGTCTAGAACTTGAAATGAGACTATTTGTAATTTATACCTTACTCAGTCACCTATTTTAAGAATGTATTGACTTTAGCAATGAGAAATATATATTTATTTTTCTAACGTCTTCTGTTTTTTACCTGACATGAAACATGTATGTAATACAAAATTAAGAAAATGCTGTAGTATAGTTTTGCTTTTGTTTTTGTTGTGCTTTTTATGAGCCTTTGACTTAGATATATTATGCACATGCATATTTACGTCTTAGAGTAAAACAAACAAAAAAAGAACATTTTGTTTTGCATTGTTATTGAAATGCACGGTGAATATGAGAAATCAATTGCTGCCTAAAAGTCCTGCCAAAACAAAATGCCTATTGATGAGCAAGAGTAACTTTATTTTTAAAATAGTCTCATTTTCTGAGATTCAACCTTTATTCAACATCTGTTGTTTGCCCCTCCTCTGGAATATAATTATGTAGGATTCCAAGGTAAAACAGGTTGGGCAATTAATAACAGGCAGCTCAAATGCTTTTTTTCTCACTGTTGCCCTGGGGATGTTTCTTTCATTCTTTTCTTTTTCCCCTGGCTTTGTGTTTAATTTGTATATGTTTCTGTCCTATTTTTAAAATATACTCTCACAACAGATGGAAACACCTGAAAATAAGTCTGCTTCACCCACATGTTTAAATGATGACTATTGGAATATTTAACAGTGTAAAGAGAATACAGAATATACTGAATGTTTAGGAAAAAAGAATAACCTATAAATTGCCTTGTTATTATGTTCAGCTTGAAATTCTCAAAAAGCACTAGTTCTTGCCAAATACATATAAAAAAAGTTCATAGTCTACAACTTTCAGATATTCTTGCTTTGTTACTAAACTCATTTGTCTTTTTGGCATGTAACATGACCCTCTTAGATTTTCAGTTCTACCAACAATAAGGCTTTTTAATACCCATTGACTGTTTTACTATGTAGAAGGTACTTTACATTTACTTGATAATACTCCAAGCTCAATAGTCAATATTTAATGTATTTTAGATATTTTCAAAATATTTCATATATTTTAAAAATCATATAAACAGAGTCACATAAGTTACACAACTCCTTTAATCAGAAAAATAGATCTCATCCAAGTTGGAGAAAGAACAGCTATAGGCTGTGTACTTGATTGAATACTGCCCCCCACCCTACCCTGCCCAATGTATGTCAACCCAGAACATCAGAATATGACCTTATTTGGAAATAGGGTCTTTTCAGATGTAATTACTTCAGATGAGGTCATACTGGATTAGAGTTGGCCTTAATCCAAAGACTCATGTTCTTGTAAGAAGAGAAAACAGACACAGAGACAGTAACATAGGGTGAATATCACAGGACCATTGACACAGAGATTGATGTGTGTGTCTAAGATTGGTGGCAATCACCAGAGGCAAGGAAGGGTCCTCTCCTAGAACTATCAGACAGAGCATGGTCCTATTGATACCTTGATTTTGGACTTCTGGCATCCAGAACTATGAGACAATAAATTTCTGTTATTTTTAGCCACAGAGTTTATAGTACTTTGTTATAGCAGCCCTAGAAAACCATTACTAATTTTGGTACTGTGAAGTGAGGTGCTGCTGTAAAAAATATCTAAAAATGTAGAAGTGACTTTAGAATTGTGCCATGGTTAGAAGCTAAAAGAGCTCTGAGGTGCTTGATAGAAAAAGCCTACATTGTTTTGAATATACCATCACAGGAAATAATGACATTAAAGTTGATTCTGCTGGAGGCTCAGAAAGAAGCAAAAAGAAAGCTACAGAGAAAACTTTTATTATGACCATATAGATATATATGGTCATATATCACAAACAAAGCTACAGAGAAAGCTTTTATATGAATATATATATATGTATATACACACACATTTCCATTTGAGACCATTTCCATTTATGACCACATACATATGTATATATACACACATAAATGTGGTATATATATATACATATATATATGGTATATATGTACACATATATATATGACCACATATATATATGTGTGTGTGTGTGTGTGTGTGTGTGTGTGTGTGTATGTATATATGGTCATAAAGGGAAATGGTATCAAATGGAAATATATATATACATAAAATGTATATGTGTGTGTATATATATATATATGTGGTTATAAATGGAAATGGTTTCAAATGGAAATGTTTTTGGACACTGAAAGTAAGACAGCCCTTGTTATAAAGTGGCAGAAAACTTTGCCAAATTGTGATCTATTACTAAGTAGAAGGTAGAACTTGTGATAAACTTGGATGCTTAGTCTAGATCTCCAAGCGAAGTGTGATGCATGCGGTGTGGTTTCTTCTTGATGCTTATATTGGCTAGGTGGGAAAGTACTTGTGGTTTTGGCAATTTCTGTAATGGCAAAAACCACTATTACTTTTGGCCCAAACTATATTAAGATGAGTAAAGAAAATTGAGAAAATAAATTAAAAGAAAAGAGAATAATTGAGGAATAAACTGTTAAGCAAAATGGAAGCAGCACTTGATTTGGAAAATTCTCATCTGCCAATCACATAGTCTGCTTTGGAAACAGAGCCAAGGGTGGCTCAACAACCATTTGCTGAAGAGATTAAGGAAGTGACTTATGGATCCAATCTACCATTTCAACAGTGGTTAGGATTAGAAATGGAGTTATTGAAGAAAGATCTATAGAGAACTATCTTGTCTAATGTCGATGCTGTCAAAACAGAAGATCAACAAAGTTTTTGAGAATTTTATACTAGCAGAAACATTGCCAACTTAAACTGAAAGGACAGAGATGGGATGAAATGAAGAACATGCCATTAGGGAGAGCACGGCCCTGCTAAACCTTGATTTTGTATGTATAGTCTCCAGAACTGTGAGAGAATGAATTTCTCTTGTTTTAAGCCACCCATTTAGTGGTACTCTGTTATAGCAGCCCTAGGGAATGAATCCAGGCTACTGAAAAAGAAACTTCAAAACATAAAATACCTACATAGCAATAAACAAACAAACAAAAAACTGTTGCTGAAGCAGGGTGCTGTGGCTCATGCCTGTAATCCCAGCACTTTGAGAGGCTGAAGCTGGTGGATCATGCAGTCAGGAATTCTAGACCAACCTAGCCAACATGGTGAAACCCTGTTTCTACTAAAAGTACAAAGGCATGATGCCAGGCACCTGTAATCCCAACTACTTGGGAGGCTGAGGCAGGAGAATAGCTTGAACCCGGGAAGCAGAGGTTTCAGTGAACCAAGATTGCGCCACTGCACTCCAGCCTAGGACAGAGCCAGACTCAGTCTCAAAGACAAACAAACAAAAAAAACTGCTGCTGAGAATGACAGTGGGACAATTTAAAAAGTAAGTTGTGAAAAGATAAAACAAGATTGAAATGACAAAATTAAATTTTTGTCTTCTATATTATGGTTCATAAATAAATAATTTGGCAAAAGACATAAGTACATACACCGGTAAAACTGATTCTGGTGACTGTAAGACTCTATTCACATCAGCCAAGAAACACATATGTAATTGTTCCAAATCATATCAAATATTTTGAAAAAAATATTTTCTTAAAATGTCTACAAATTAATTGCTATGTTTGCTTATTTCTTAAGACTACTGAAGCTTCTCTTTTCTGTTTGTGTACTGTGTTTGATTTCAATGTATAGTATATCAGATGTTTGGTATCATCTCCAGGGGCAAATTTACTTAAAATTTCTATACATACTGTATAGAAATTGTATATTTGTAAATATATATTTGTAAATATAGCTCCATATATGTGCATGCTCTTAGTTATATATTTAATATAGGTAGTATGAATGGATGATGCCAATAGATGATACTCTGCATTTTTTCAGACAATATATTAATAATTTCCCCACTATTTTAGAAAATGAAAACTTAAACATTAAAAATATTTCATATTCATACATTTATTAAGAGGTACTGCTTCTATTTTTCATTTAGATAAAAAAGGCAGAAATATATTTTCCTTAAGAAAGAAAATGCTAAATTTTACTAAAATATACTATATGTTAGCAATAGTTACATGGATTATTAGCAAAGACATTTCTCAATTTAGCACAAATGCACATATTTTGCTTCTTTTGGGTTTTATATCTATATTAATATTAAGTCATATTTTCCCTCTAAGGCATTTTACTACATGAAATAAATGTTGTGAAGAAGGAGAAGAGCATAAATGTCACGTAGCTTTAAAAAGAAATTTGAGTCAAACTTTAAAACTGATTGGTTGTGGGTTGCTAAAGAAATTCTATATCACATGTATATAAATACACACAGATATATGCATGCACATATACACATTATATAATGTATACATATATATAGTATTCACATGTCCTAGCAAGTGCAGATCTTACAAATCAATCTATATCCAAGTTATATAATATACCTCAAAGTGATTAAACCTAATTGTGTGTAAAAACTGACAAGAGTATCTTACAGACAAATGCAATAAAATATCTCTTATTGTTTTGTGATATTGTTCAAAGTAGAATGTTTCTGCCATGTTATTTCAATTTCTTTAAATGAAAAATCAATGCATGTTTTATTGTAGCATAGCAAATTACCCCTTGTCACTTTGTTTCAAATAATGCTTCCAATTACTGTGCCCATATCTTAGGTTTCAGTAGCTTTTTTTTTTTTTTTTGGATAGAAATTTGAGTCAGCAAGCGGGGATTTACAATAGGGAATAGCTATTAAACTAAAATTATTCCTAATATTTATCTATCAATCATTATGATGACTCAGAAATATAATGCAAAATTAGATTTTTAAAATGGTTTAGGTTATCAGAATTTTAATCAAAGGGAAAAATGCTCGATAGATTTTTGGTTTTCTACAGAATTTTTGCTGCGTACTAGAATGTTTTAGAGAGCAGATTTTGTTATCTGCAATGCCTACCAAAAAGTCATGAAGACATAATAAGCCATGTAATCATCATTATTCTTGACAATGGCTACAAAGAAGAGAGAAATCATTTAAACCATTTCACTTTGATGTCAAAACAAAATGGCACACTGACAGGTACAGCTGGGTTGTGATTAAATTTCAGAGACTACGAACCTATACAGCTGAATTCTCATTCATTTTAGTCTTGAAATCAGAGAACAGGTATCTAAAAGTATAAAAATATCTAACTAAGTCAAGAATAAATCTTATCTGAAAATTTTTCTGTGACTTTCTCTAGCTCAACAATAGTAGCGGCAGCAGTAAAAATAAAAAGGTAAGTCAATAGTCTTATGACAGAAAACAAACGTCACTCGTTGACTATGCAATACAGAATTCTGAGCCTCTGTGTATTCCACAACTGAAAATAGTTTATTTTCTGAAAGTTTATTCTTCATTTTGACTTTTAGAATTCAAATAAAAAATTTGCTACATTAAAAAGGTCATAAATAAGTAGATTCTTAGTTTAGTTTATGAGAACATGCTAAACTCATAGGGTGGCTGAATTATAGTAGTAACTACAATGGTAACAATATTAGTTCAGAACATTAAGTTTATTTAGTTAGCTATCTTTAAATGTATGGTACTCAATTATTAGCTATATTCAACATTCTGTGCAATTGATTTAAAAAAGAGAATAGTAACTCAGGCTAATTAATTTGAAGTTCTAGCAATTAATCTGAAATCTATGAACAGAACAATAAAACATAACAGGAAGTGCAGGAGAAAAAGAGCTAGTTTCCCTCTTCTGGGACATAGACATGATTTTATGAAGAGGCATGAAAGAAGAGTTTGTTTTACTCCAATCTCCTTTGCTCACTCCTCCTTATCTTTCCTCCACTATACACTTTCTTGCATCCCTTAATTTATTAGAATTTCTTTGTTAACCTAACTGGGAAATGTCACCTTTACTTACTTACTACGCCTAGAAATTCTCTATGCATCCCAAATTACCTATAGGTTTTCCCTCTCTCAATAAAAATGTTTTGAATGCCAAGAAGTTTATATCTAGTGTTTGTTGGACCTAAAAGCAAGCTGATTAAATTATATTCAAAGTCATGTGGCTTAAAAAATCCATAACCTCAAATTTTAGAGAAAAAGAAGATGCCTTTTATGGACTTTTAAATTCATCTTTGCAGAAGAGAATGTGTCGTTAAAAAGCAGGGAACATTTACAGAAGCCAGTAGACTCCATCATTTGTGAAATTTTAATATAAAGTAGACTGGTGACATAAAAATGAATACAAGGCAAAACACACATATGCATATGTGCACATGCAAACACATCACACATACAATACACTTACACAACACTTACATACTTTTGCAAGGAGATAGGCAGAAAGGTCAGAGTCAAGTGGAGCCTGCCAGCATCTCTAATTGTGCCTGCTTCCAATAGCGACTTTTTTCTAACCGTTTTTTGAACACATCATCAGCAGTAGCAGTTCAGAATGTGACAAAGACAATAAGAGTAGGACAGTGTTCTCCTATGGGTCTATATGGGTCATTTACAGTCAGAAACTGGCTGTCTTGCCACATGCGGCTGCGTATGATACTGCTGAGCTCCTTCAGTACTTGGAGAGCACAGTAGAGGCAAAGGGAGAATATGCCTACTATCCCTTGACTCTAGCAGCCTGCTTTGTTTGAGGAGTTGAGAATTTCAACTTGAAGATCTGGATTATTGCAAATATAAATGATGTCTGGCAGTTAGAACATTGGGGAAGGCGAGAGGTTGAATTTGGCAATCTCAACCGGATTTAAAGTTTTACTATAGGTGTTCTAGATCAAATATTTTATGCTCCATATTCTTACACTCCCTCCTTTGTAAAATCGGGATATCCTCACAGGGTTTCTGTGGGGCTAAGTGAATACATGTATGCAAAGCACTCAGTGAATATTACTATTAGGTCATAATGCCAAGTAGGGCTGGACAGTCAAATCATAAAAGTGGAGTATATTTCAGACACAAACTCTGTTTAGACATGGAGCCTTTTGTGAGTGAAAACCATTTATTTTGAAGCTACATTTTAGCATTAAAAAGAAAAACAGGCCGGGTACGGTGGCTCACGCCTGTAATCCCAGTACTTTGGGAGGCTGAAGCAGGTGGGTCACCTGAAGTCAGGAGTTTGAGACCAGTTTGGCCAACATGGTGAAACCTTGTGTCTAATAAAAATACAAAAATTAGCTGGATGTCGTTGCATGTGCTTGTAATAATCCCAACTACTAAGGTGGCTGAGGCAAAAGAATCCCTTGAACCCATAAGGTGGAGGTTGCAGTGAGCTGAGATGGAGCCAGTACACTCCAGCATGGGCGACAGAGCGAGACTTCCTCTCAAACAAACAAACAAACGAAAAACAGTTATTGTTGTTGCTTTTAATACACTTAAAATTTTAATACACTTAATACTTCTCACTCAAAATTTAAATATGTAATAAACAAATACACAAAACTTTTGAGGGTGGTATTCATTTACAATTGAAACAAAAATGTCATAAATATTCTTTACTTCTATGTCATTTCTGTAATGAATAGAGTCAGAATTTCATAGCCACTGGTCATCTATAACCATACTTCTCTAATAGGAGACTATGTTCATGATACACAAAACTGAAAACAAACATGGCACATTTTTCTGAAGAATAAAATTACTGGATGAAAAATAATTTATAACATTACTTCTCTATTAAATAATATTGAAATTATAAGACATGTATGTTTTATTTTGCTTTAGCAAAGTTATGGAGGTCTTAAATTTAAAATGTGAGAACCAAATACTTCTAGCAGTTGTTGGAAGGCCCGCAAGTATGTATTTACTCTTTTCTGCCTTTAGGGATCCTTTAGTGGAAAATTCTGAGAAGTAGGGCCCCACACACATTAGAAGCAGAGCAAAATGTAGAACAATATCTGATATCAGCCATACAAGTTATTTTCCCACCACCCTTCACTTCACTTGTACAAGTTGTGTTAAAAAACAAACAGACAAACAAACAAGGGGGAGAGATATAAAGTAGCACTGTGACAAGTTAGTTTGATAAACTGTGAAAAAGAATGCTAGCTTTTGTCTGTCTGTGACTTTCTTGGTAAACTGTACTTAATTTTTAAAAATTATTTTTCATCATGTCTTAATACTGTAAGAAAATAAGAAAGGTTTATTTTTAGTCTAAACACCTAGTTATTGTTTATATATTGTTTATTGATAATAAATGGTGACACAAAGAAGGACATTATTGTTGCTGTTATTATTATTTTATTATTATTATTACTGAGATGGGGTTTTGCTGTGTTGCCCAGGCTGGTCTTGAATTTCTGGGCATATTTTTTCTCCCACCTCAACTTCTAAGTAGTTGACATTACAAACACAAACTACCAGGTCTGGCTTAAAGTACATCTGATTTACTTCTTAAGTGAACACTGTGAAAATAACTCTATTTCAGAAGTGTTTGTTCTGAATTTTTCTAGTCCAGTCTAGTTCAGATTTTAATGTGCATGACTGACGGCTCCCTTATGGAATGACAGTCACATTAATAGATTTACCTTATATTTTTTCCAAAGACAAATGCCTTTGGACAATATCAACCTAATTTCAAATAAAAGAAAGGATATATTTACTCCTACAATTTGGCTTCTTTAATCCCTCAAAACAAATATATCCATCTAAGCTTCTTCCCTTGCAGCTACTGTTCATATGTGTACATAATCTTTGTGTAGTTTTGAGTCTCAAAAGAGATGTAATTACGTGTGATAGTTTACATTTTAAGGAGGTGAGGCATGTTAGGTATCATACAATAAAATATATTTATTTTTCAGGTAAGAAAATTGAGGTCCAGGATAGTTAGGGCAAAACAGGAATTATTCAACTGATGTCACCTCTAATCTCTTCCCACATTTCATGTATCTCTATATTTTTCTTTTTATGTTTCTTTGTGGTAGTTACTCATAACAGGTTGACCACAAAATGTATTGTCCAGACCATGGCAATTTTGAAAGTGATAGGAGCTGCTATTAATAATTATGCCAGAAGAGTATGTATAAACAGAGATTTTTGAGTAAACCATCACTTAAGATATCCCTACTCATAAAGCAAAGAAAGATCAAGTTTAGCATCCTTTATTTTGTTCTGATAAGGTTATTTCAAAAAGTAAAAGAAATGAAAATTTCATTGGGTTGAATAATTTTAACATTTTTTTCATGGAAAAGAATATAAATTTTTAATATTTTAAAATTTAAAAACAGTTGTATATTTATTGACTGAAAAGAAGTTTCCTTCCATGTACCTGGAAAAATGAGGTAGAAAATCTTTATCATTTTTGAGAGAAACAATAGGTACTACAAAGGACAGGAATAGGGAAATGGTAAGAATATCCACAGAAAATATTAGGCTAATCAAAAAACTTTAAACCTAATAAAGAGTTATAAAAGAAGGAATAAAAACATACCTTGTTAAAAACAAATGTAATATATAAAGTAGCTAGTAAAGAACAATAGGTAAAAACAAAAGAAGGATAAAAAGGCATGAAGATCCGGAATGAAAATGCAAGTATGCAAAGAGACTGTGCAAATTAATCATACAAAACAGGAGAGAGAAATGTAATGTGCAAATTTGATGAAAGAATTCTGGTGCCGCTCACTTGAGTAATCAAAGAATGACAGATCAATAATTAAAATTATAAAGATAGCTGGGAGAATAGTTTCTTAGGAATTCAGGAAATTAAAAGAAACTTTCACCTTTTTTTAATTTGGGGAATATAAAAACAGAGATATGAATTATTTCACACACGCACACATATACACACTTTAAAAACACAAATCAATGAAACAGAGCTAAGTATGAACTTTCTAACATCTCTATGACAAAACATCAATAACTACAAGGGAATGCATACACATTAAAATAATACAAGCTGAAACCATTGAGATGTACCATGGCTGGTAATTATCTAGGACACTAAAAGATCCTGGCAAAAGTTAATCTAATAAATCTGCCATTATCTCTAATACCTCAAATCTGTGCCATGAGCTAAACAGTTGTCAAAATGGAGCTCTGTTTACATATAACTGAATCAGAGTCGGTGAAAAAAGATGTCAAGCCGGTTTTATCTACCGTTTTTTTTCCCCCTTTTCCTTTCAGATTTTGACATAAAATAGCTAGTACTTCATTCCGATTTTCTACAAGGTGCCATAGATCACTATCCATTTTTTAATTTCTCATAAAGATATGCTACCTAATGTGAAGGTGACTGCTCATTTGAGTTATTTCACTCTGAAAGCCCAGCATTAACAGTGTTGAAGGCCATTTTATAAGGCGTCATTTCTGATCATTATATCTCTATGACCTGAATGAAGGTTTCCTTGTCAGCTTCAGAGTGAGAGACAATATGATGGACTATTCCTGAGAGGATCACATTATTCAATGATTTCTGTGGAATAGGTAAACTTATTTCACTATATAGTGCTCAAAATTAGCAATTGAAATTGTGAAAAGCACAGTATGCTATTTGGTATCTTTCAGTAACATGAGCAGGAATAGTGCCTATACTGTATAAACAGCCTCTGTTTTCTGGGAAGATGGAGAAAGCAGCATGATTTTTCTCAACCCCTGAAAACCAATATCTAAGCCCAAAATTTATCTCAAACAGAATATTTATGTGATAGGCTCTCTAGCCTCAATTTTCCTATAAGGTCAACAAGGAAATATTTATTTCCATGAATATATTCTAGGAATGGTACTTAAGCATATGAATAAAGAATTTTGAGTTATTTTTAAAAAATAACTAAAGACATAATCTATATATGTTTGTATATATGTATGTGTCTCTCTATATATATTTCTTTATTCTCTTCATACTTGTATATAGAAATGATTCAATTCAATCAATTCAGAACATGTTATAATTCTAGACACCACAGAATACATTAGGTCAAAGTAAAATATTACTTGATGAAATGCTTGTGTACAATGTTACATCAGATGTATACTGCACTGCTTTTTGAAGGCCATGAATGTTCACTGTCACTGAATTCAGATGTCCTGCTGCTGTGATGTGGTTATCTAAGGAAATAACTGAAGAATATCAGGACTACTAAAAAATATTTTAATATATTTGAAAGATTCACAGAAACCCAAAGTAAAATTATGATCTATTTAATTTCACATAATAAATATAATTTAAATTTATTTAATGTAAAGTACCCCCAGACTAGGAGTTTTGGTTCTGTGTTTTGTTACTAACTCCTTTTCCAACTTTCATTCATAGCCTAAAACAAAATCACTTTTGTTTTGAGCTCTAGGATGAATATGTTAAAGATATATACTCTGTATTTTATTTCATTATTTGCAATCTATCATCTTTTTTCTCCTAAATACCATTTTTGATTATTTAACTTTTGACTCTATATAGAGTATATATAATGACAGTCATTCTTATCCAGCCAGTATGAATTGTTATCAGGAGGCTGACAGTTTAACTTTTGATAGTAACATGTTATTACAAGCCTAAATATTAGATAACAATGGTAACATAGCTATTCATGCTGGATATAATAAATAGTTGGCTTCTTAAGATCATTTAGCCTATTTTGCTTATTTGGCAAGATCATTGCATTTTTTTTCTATGTGAGTTGTGCACATTAAATATTAAACCTATTAACACAAAAATAAAATGATAACTTAAAAATCCAGTATCTTTTGAGGAAAAAAGAAAATCATCTTAGATTTCTAGTGCAGAACACATGCAAAAATTTGCTGAATCACTGTTCTGCACCATAGCTAATCTGCATAAAAACCATTTATTTTATGAATAAATAAGAACTACTCTGTCTAGCCATGAGAGATCAGAAAGAATAAAAAACCAGCCTGAATTCATGGGGTTTTCACTTAATGAAAACAAGCTCATGCAGCTTAATGAAGAGAGGGGCATCCAAAAACTGAAGCAGGTGCCCCATTGGATAGAAGATGGCCTCCATAAAGATTGGACTCCCTACCTTAATAAAAGCAAATGATCCCACTTGATGCATGTATTTCCTAATGATTTATTCAAATCTACTTAACAATACAAAAAAAAATTAAGAATTGTTTAAAACAAATCAAATGGGCAATTATCAGGTTGTTGAGACTGTCAATCAGCTGTGGATGTGGGAGGAGTTTAAGTAGATGAAAGCACTGCCAACCTTTATATTTGACTCTTCTACTAACACAGACAAAATCTTTAGCAATTTCACTGCCATTTAGAAGGAAAAAAAGGCATTTTCCTTATTTGGAATCTCAATTTATAGATCTGTTCTAATTTCCATTGTTAATACTCAAAATGTGTAAAATCTGGCATCTTGCTTAAAAAACAGAACCCTTAACTTTCTTTATCCCATGTAAGTGACAAAATAAATTTCAATTTTATTACTGATTCTTTGAAATATATTTTTAAATATGGCATATTTTAATGGATACCATATAAGATAGACTGCAAATAATTCATTCTAAGGCACGTAAAAACAGTCAAATCATATTCCACATTTGTATTTTTCCAGTGGGTATATATCTGTATTTTTCTTTATTAAAATGATCTATTTTAAGTAACATTGACATTTTCCATCAATATTCTATTTTATTATATTTCTCTATACATTTAATATAATTTTCTTAAAATATTGGGAATAAAATACGATTAATTTACACAAAAATATAAATCTACTTTTTTTGAACATTTATAAAATAAGAATTTGGCTGTTTAAAAATAAAGATTTAAATCATTTTATATTATCTGTAGTTTTTCCTTTGCATTCTAGACAATATAGTTAGTATTAACCAGTATTTTCATCAAATGTTGTCTGTTAAAAGTCAAAAGTAACTAGTTTGGAAAATCAAGGTAGTAATTACAAATAAAATATAAAGATCAACTATATATTCCAATTTTTTACTAAGAACAACTGTTATTTTATCATATGTATAGAGTTTTAGGGTTCACACACTGTATTCACATTTATCAATACACTTGAACTTTATCTTGACACAGAGATCACTGCTAACAGTTTCGGATTTCAAATGAGGGTCCTGAATCCAAAGAGTTAAAGGGACTTTATCTGTGTTAGCAACTGACAAAACTAAACCAGGTCCCAGATTTTCTGCTTCATTGTCTACTTTTATATGAAACAACAGTATATCCTGGGTAGAGCAGAGACTTAAGTTACAAGAATGCTTGTTGACCCATAATTTGTTTTTAAAGTAACATGGAAATAAGATACAAATTACAATGGTTTTAATCTGTGAGGACAGAAATGATGTATGAAAGGGCTGAATATAAAGTAGAGACATGGTAAGTGGTAATTATGTAATCTACCAAATTGGTCCATAACACTTAAATTTGGCCCCGATTTTCTATCCCTAAATTGATGTTTCTTCAGAAAAGTGTAGTTTTGAGAAGGGAATTATAACTGCCAGACTGTATGTTAAAAATTGGTTGATTTTCATTAAAATAGTTAGAGTAAATACATTTATTTCTCCTGAAGACAAAATTTACCTTTAGAAACCAATCTTTTCCATCCTTTCTTCCATGCCCCCCACCATTCTGTCTTTCCTTTTTTCTTCCCTTCCTTCCTTTCTTTCTTTATTTCTCTCATTTTATCAGTAACCTGAAATTTACCTAGTGTGCCCTTCATATGAAAACTCCAATTTGGCAGCACCTCAAAACCAAGGGTTTGTGCTAAAATTGCTAAATGAAAGAGAAAAATTTACAAACTAAATATGATCATCTCCTTCCTTTTTGACAGTTGCTTAATATTTTAAAATGTAAATTATCAATGTACTTGAAGCTTTTGTTTGATAACAGATACACTACAATAAATAGATGGTAACTCAATCTTCCCTTTTTCTCTATATATTTTATTTTTATTTATTTAGAAAGAAAAAATTGATTTCGTTCTTTTTTCAGGCAGTGGGAGACTTTTCTAAAAATGTAATTCAATTGGAAAATTGAGATTTGCAGTTACAAAAATGTGTCCTACTTAGCAAGTATCCTGAGCAGCAATCAAGTGGTTAATAAAATACAAAACACTGAATTCTATATAGCACAAAAGGCCAATATCTTTCTATTCCTCATCAGGGAATTACAGAAACATCCTGACCCAGCTCTTTGGACACACAGGAGTTGCCATCCCGATTCGGATCCTTGATTAATATACTCTAGAATGATACATCTGGCAATGGCCTACATAGGATCTCTCTGAGGACTGGGGAAAAAATAGACTATTAAAATGGAACAATTATACTATCATATACTGTAACTGGTTTTTTTTTGTTTGTTTTTTTGTTTTTTTTGGTTTTCAGAGAAATTTTTTTTAAAGATTACAAAGTTTTTAATAATAAAACGCTGACCTCAAGAAAAAGGAGTTTGCTATAGGAAAGTATATTAAAAAAATGAAAACACATAAAATATACCATGTTATAAACCTAAACTAGTGTTGTGTATTTATTCAGTAATTGAATTTGCATGGGATATGTTTTGAAGGTTCAAATTTCCTTTTAACTACTGAATCAACAAACGTGTTCTAACACATGAATTTTTTTAATAGGAGGAACCCCTATATATATATAAGAATGCACAGGGTAGAAAGAGACAAAAGAAAAGAGAAAGTCCTTTATTCTCATCAAAATCTTTTCATATTCATTGCTCATTGGATTCTAACAATTGCTCTTTATGGTAAGTATGCAAGGTATTGCTGACATAATTTTATGAATAAGAAAGTAGATATTATAATGTACTCTTTATATTGTACTCCAAAACTATTGCACATAGAACTCATATCCATTGGGCATTTTTAACAACAAACATCTTTAACTGAGAAAACATAGCATAAACCCATACACTTGGACTGATTTACCAACTTCTAGCTTTCACATCTTGACAATTCAGTCAATACTCAACTTTTGCCAAATCAAGATAGGATTGATTTTATTATACATCTAACTTGATCTAGATGGAAATATAAAACTTGGCTATGAAATAGTCAAGACGTGCTGCCTAGACTTGCCTTGTATGTCACTGTTTAAGTCATTTACCTTAAAAAATAAAAGAAAAACACTTGATTAAATGCTGGAGTATCGTTTCTAAGATTTATGTACCTACAATGTGTAAGTTGGAAGTATTCCTGCAACCTCCTTTGATTTAATTGGTCTCTGAAGAAATAACTTGGATTGTCATATAGAAAGTATGAAATCTGCAAATGTAATAGTTTGAAAAATTTAAAAAGAAAATCAAGATTTTGTAAAACTTTTTTCTAAAGAAAATAAGAGATTATAAAATGTTAGAAAAATAACACAAAAACCTATATAATTTAAAAAGTATTTAGACTGAAATGCTGTATAATAATTTAATCTTTTATAAAAGGTATCTGTGTAGCTGAAAGTTACAAAATCATGCAATCATCATTTTTAAATCATCGTGTCCCCACTACCACAATATTTGAAATAATAATATCCAAATGATTTCAAGTGAAATCAAATTTAAGAAATTTCATTTAAGAAATTTAACTTCATTCACCATTTCCAAATAAAAAATAAGACTCATATCCACTCTAACCTGTCTGCAATTCCTCTAAGTTAAACCTTAAAAAATGAAGTATAAAAGAGCAATGTAAAATTTTTAAATGAATCAGAATCTCAAAATCTAAGTATTCTTTTAGAAGAAGATATTTTGTATCCTAACTCCTTGATATATATATGAAAGTAAGTGAACAAATACACCAAGTTTCTTAAATTTTTTTTTTACTTCGAATACTACTTCAGTCCACAATTAGTTATTAAACAGAAATGAAAAAAAATGTTGGTCTGCATTCAGGTGTTCACCTTTACTATTTCAATGAGCACTAACTTTCTAGGTGTTTGAAAATCATGGAAATAAATGAAAGTGGAAATCCTGACAACAGGCACATCCCTTGAGATTAATACAGAAACTATTACCTCCCATCCAGTCTGAGTCATGGATTTCTTTTTGGCTATGGAAAAGTTGACAAATTCCACTGTCTCTATTTCTTCTATCAAAAAAAATCTTTATATCTCTTATATCTATGTATTAGCGAGAGAAATGGGCATACAATAATTTGATTATAAAACAAGTTCAAATAAATAAAAATTACTGCTGAAGATATATAACATATAAAATGTATAATTGGTTTTTTAATTGAAATGGTACCTTTTTAAATGAGATTTATGTTTATAATCTGAGCTGAGAAAACTAACCAAGCTTTTTTTCTCCCCTTCAAAAAGGAAGGCTTGAAATGGTGACTGAAAAAGAAAAGAGTAGGAATGAAAGAAAAATAATAATCTAAAATAAGTGAATATTAAAATACTAGTTAATTTGTGTTCTTTCCATCATCTTTTCATATTGCTACTTTTAGAGATGTGTTCCAATAAAAGGATATGAAATGCATATAGCATTTTAACATTCCCAGATGTAGCTCTTACATATTGAATAAAACATTTAAATTACTATAAAAGTAGCTGAATTAGTTTATGGCACATCTTAACTCATTTTAGTACAAATGCTTTAAATGTCTTATTTCATTGTAAATAAGATCTCTAAATGTCAGCGTAGCTAACTTCAAACATATTACAACATTTAAAAAGTAAAACTTTAAAGGAAATTAATACAGATATAATTAACTGTTGATAAGCCAAGAGAGCAGTTAGTTAAGGTAACACTCAATTGATGTATGGAAATAAAAACTGCCAGTATGCTTCCCGGGCATGACTAAGAAATTGAGACTCTCTCATTTATTTATCCACAAAATTGCAGACAATTTAATAATAAGCGTAGAACTATTATTCAAGGCATGAAAATGCTAACTATCAGTGTCTGGATACCAGAAAATAGAGGATGAAAAGAAATAGGAAGAGAAAATGTTATCAGCCTGCACCATGAAACATTATCAAGTTGAAATTATCTTCCTGATTTTATAAGCATTTTAACTTCCTGTTCTCACTGGCATTTATTAAATCATAAGTCACCTTAAATTGGTTAACTTGTATTAAAATTTAATAAGCTCTAGAATACTTTCAAAATAGAAAGTCTGATATGCATTCAAATATAGGTTTGCCTTCAATTCAAAAACAAAATACCTTTATTAGTCAGCATAACAATAATGTGTTTATTAATTAGGCAAAGGCAAAATATGTAAGGAAACTATATTTTCATACTGGAAGCAACTAAAATTATCCTAGAGCGGCCACTTTCTTCATAAATTAAAATTTAAATATTTTTTTTCTCATGGATTCCCTTTCAACTTACTCATTTCTACTTCTAAATACACAAGGGAGATGTGTAAAGCTATTTGTAAAGCTTTTAAACTTTTAATTGATGTGTACACATACTACATCTATGAGTACCAAAAATAGCTTACATTCTTTTTAAAAATTAAAATGTAAATGTTAAAAGCTTTAACATTAAAAAATAATCATGAGAGGCAAATAGAATAATACTTAGTTTATTTCCCACTTTTATCTCTCCATGGTCCTTATGTCTTTGGTTTTCTCTAGGATTACTTTTTATTCCATTATTTTAAAAATATTCTCTATTATTAGGCTGGCCATAAATTCAGATTTGTTCTGAAATATCTGTCCCAGTGAAAGAATTAAAAGTATCCCTTTCACCCTTAAAAATTAGTAATTTTGGATGGGGTGATGGATGTAGCAAACCACCATGACACCTCTGTACCTATGTAAGAAACCTGCACATTCTACATATGTACCCCAAAACTTAAAGTATAATAAAAAATTAGCCATTTTGAATAATAAGTTGTATGATCATCCTACTAAATATTCTCAATATGTGGTATAAAAATAGTCATGTATTGAGTAAATGAAGTTCATTTTAAATTAACAAAATGTTTCATTTTTTTCTATTTCTTTCATTTAATAACAGAATTTTAGCTGAAATAAATATTTCTTCATAATCACTTCAAATTTAATTTTGGTACATACTTTTGACTAATGAATTGGTGAATAGTCACCAAAGAATTATTAATTTATTATACTTCCAATAAGCAAAAGAAAAAATATGCATATTTCAGACACTATTCTGAGGCTGTAATTTTTAACTCAAATGCATGTAAAAGTCTGTAAAATGATACTGCCAAAATGTTGATACTGCATTTAAAGACCACAAGGGATACCATTTTCAAAGGTTATACAGTTGTACTGTCAAATGAAGGGCATACCATGTAGCTAGTTAGAGTAATGCAATTAGTGAACATGCTGCACTTAGATTATCATGAAAACTATACCTGGCACAAGGTAAAGATTTCATGATTTATATCACACATAAATGATTCTACAAAGGACTTATATTTACGGATTATGCATTGTATCAAGTTTTTCTACCCATGAAAATGTCTGATTTTATTTAGAAGTCATATTCTTTGATCCTAAGTATACATTATATATACTATTTTACCTAATGAAATTCATGATTTTGCTTGTTTTCACCTTTCTTATTTAGTTTCAGTTGCATAATTAGATAAAACAAAGTATAGTCATTGGTAAATATTACAGCAATAATTTTAGGTTTTCTAATCTGCTCTATCTAAAACTTGAACTCCCTTACACATCATTAAATAATCTTTTTACATTCTAATTAAAGAACCTTTGAATACAATCTCCTACACTCTTTATTATATTAAAATAATGTTATAGTAATTCTTAAAAGTTACTCTAGATTCTATTAGTTCACCTGATATTGCTTCTTTTTGTATTGTCACTTTTAGAGATGTGTCCCAATAAAAGATTATGAAAAGGATACGTTTTCACTAATTTGTGAAAACGCTTGTGTCCAAACAATGCCAACAATACAGTAAAAACCCAGCATGAATATGGATAGGATGCTAGTCTAAATATTAAAATAATTATTTTTCATACATGATTTAAAAATCTAATTAAATATGAAATATAAAAATCTCATTATATTTCCTTCTGAAGAGTATTTCTTTTTTAGACACTGGCCTGGTTTTGTGAAAATTCTGAGGAATCTATATTAATTTTATTTTAACTTCCTTTAGAGTTATTGTTTTCATCAAGAACCTTTAAAAATATTCATATCCTTGGAAACAATAATTTTGCTTCTAATGTCGCTTCTTAAGAAAATAATTAGAGATCTTATTTTAATACATATCTTTAACAGTATATTTAACAGTATATTTACTATATCTGTAAGTGTAATTAGAATAGCCTATTATTTATAAAAGTAATTATAAAATGTATATGCATATGTATTTTTTCCCACAATAGAGGTATGCATCAATAAAGAATTCTTCACTCACAGTTCTGAATACTGAGTTGAATATGACTAATGATTTTGAAGAAATTTAGGAGTTAATGATTTGCTTATAATAGAATGCTAAGTGTTAAAATAAATGTACAAATTATATATTTGGAATAAATCCAATTGCATTATGCATACACCAAAAAATACACTCAGAGATACTTATTGAGAAAATATGCAATGTATTTTTAAAGGTCTATGTAAATTTAATCATAATTTATAATTTCCATGAAGGTTTTGTATTTCACTCTAAGAAAACCTCATCTAGAGTATCCTTTTTAAAAACAGATTACAAACATCATCAGTAAGGTAATAAACCAGGAATTGTGCCTTCCCATTTTCTATAAAGTCCAATATAATCCTCTTCTATCTTCTCCCTTCCCTAACTGACACTTCCTCCAATCTCAGATTTGTCCCTTCTGCCCCAGCCATGCTGGACTTTGCACTTTTGATTCAATATGTCAGACAAGTGGGAAATGCACTGGTCATTTTCTCTGCTCAGAATTCTTCCCCAGGGAGTTACTGGTTGTACTTCCTCATTACCTTCATATGTTGACTAGAATGATGTATTTTTCCTAAGCATTGTTGTCTACCCCTTCTACAATGTACCTTGCACGTCTGTACTCAGAAAAAGTTGTTAAATGAATGAATATTGTTTTTCAGAAATATTTGTAATTATTAACACAGTATCATCTTTATCATCAGCAACAGCAGGATTGCTAAAATTTTTCGAAAGCAAAAATGAATTTCTTCACTAATGAATTTTTACTCATTAATATTATCTATGAAAAATTTATCACAGCCTCTTCTATACTAAGAAAATGATTGGTGAAATTCAAGTAGAGGATGCCAATGCTTCAGTGGTGGAATTAGAGTCGAGGTTGATACAACAGCAAAACTTCTCCATATATCTGTATATACACTGCATTATGAGGTGTTAAGACAAATTAGAGATAATCTAGTTTGGTCCTCTCATTTATGGATAAGGAATTTAAGACACAGCCAAGTAAAGGAAAGTCAGTCAGAGACATAGATCTGCAGCTGGTATTATTACTGAGTCAATACTAGGAGTCTAACTCCTGGTCTAACATTCATTACAATGAGGTGGAATGTTTCAAGTCTTCTGCTGTGCATTTGATGATATGTTAAACTACCTTGAGATAATATACAGCATTTCTGCAAAGACTGATACACCCTAACAAACATTTTAATGTCAGTAAATGTTTGAAAACTAACTTGTACACACACATACACATCAAAACACCAAATTTTGAATTAAGGAGAAAGATCAGCTTTAATGAAAATAGCCATTAATCTTGCTTTTTTCGGATATAATTTTTTAAATTGCATTACTATGTGTTTATTAGTACCAAAAAGAAAATTTTATTGTATTTAACACACACAAACACAATGTTTCCCAAACATTTTTTATATTTATTTTATTTTTGAGACAGGGTCTCGCTCTGTCACCCAGGCTGGAGGACTGGAGTACAGTCATGTGATCACTTCGGCCTAGTACTCCTGAGCTCAACCCAAAGAGTCCTCTCATCTCAGCCTCCTGAGTAGCTGAGTAGCTGGGACTACAGGTATGCACCACAATGACCACGAATATTTTTAAATGTTTCAACTACTTAACTATTGAAGGAGCAAAGCCCATGACATCTAAAGGTATCAGAGAAAATGGGGGGGGGGAGGGGGTGGAAGAATGATTGAATTAATCTTTTTCACTGGAGAAAGTATTTCCAAAGATGTTAGTAGCTCATTGCCCTATAAGCAATACAAATGAACAGTCTCTCTCTACACAGTTTATCTTGACTGTATACTCTCACAGGATTCCAACTATCCTGAATATATTTGCACTTGATGAAGGTGGAGGATAATCTGTCATGTGTGAGGACTCAGCTGCACTGGGGGAGCTCCCTCCACAAGTTCAGCCTTGGACAGGTGTGACAGAGGGAAACAAGAGGACTTATCATTATAGAAGAATTTGTGTTATTCATCCTTTTGTGTGGACAAAACTTTCATTATCCTTTTCAGTTATTCATGGTCAAATTGGGGGTCTAATATTTAGTTGTTTTATATATTTTAATCATAATATTTGAAATTACAGAATCCAAATGAAAGGTACTATACAGGGCAATAATGAAGGCAAATCTTTTTAATTTTTTTCAAGCGAATTCCTTCATAGCTACTTCTTTGATAATATTTGATTTAGAAAGAATGAACCTCAAAAGTGAGTCAAATCTATATAATGCAAATGTAAATCTAATTGAAATTGAGATTGTGTTTATTCCAGTAGCCAGCTACTTCTAAGTTGAACACATCAAAACATCTAAAAAAACATTCTGAGAAACTCCATTGAAATCAAAGCGCTTGTTTCACACACCTAGGAATAAGTTTTAGTTTTCTCTCTCTATCTCAAGTAATTTGCCAGTGTTTTCTTAGCCACTTTTAAATTTTTTAATTCCAACCATTTACCCTTCTTTTAATGTTTCAAAAGTAATTTACTTTCCACTTGTGAAATACAGAACATAAAGTTGTTTTTAATAATGAAAACTAGAAATGTAAATGAGAATAAACTACCTAAAATTGCATTTTATCAACAGAATTTGGAATTGCATGATGTGCCATTTTTAGACTTCTATTACAACCATTATTTAACTATTCTGAATACATATTAGAGATTACTCATTAAGCAATAGTCTGGCAGTTGGGAAATTCCCTATTTTACTTCTAACCCTTAGTTATACATTTAAAGGATGCGGTCACTATGTACTTAACATAAAATGCTGGAATTTCAAATAAAACACAATAGTCATAACAAAAAGATTTGTGAAACAGACCACAGTGGCACTCTAGGCTGAAAAATTCTAAGCATCCCTTGTTGAGTATTCAAGAGGTTTTCAAATTATTTAATCATAGACCATATTTTGAGGAAATAATTAAACTTTCACTTGGCCTTGAGAATTCAAATATATGTTTCTTACACTATCTAGTTTAATACCATTAGCAACTCTAATTTAAAGTCTAAACTTTATATTATTTTAATATTTCCAAATCTAGTTTTTTATATTATAACATATCCCTTCTCTAAATTACCCAGACTTTGTTTCTCCTACAGATGTCATATCCATTTAATAGCCAAATGATGTTACTTGTTTTCAAACTATCTCAAATCTTCATCCTTCCATTCATACTGACCACCACATAAATTCTCATTCATATCACTTTATATGGAAATAGACTCAGACTGGCCCCTTTGACATCATCTTTTCCATCCTACAATTTGTCTGTGGAGTCATTGAAAAAGCTTTCCTAAATGACTGCTTTAATTATGTTATGCTTCTACCTCCATATTTTTGATGGTTTCCTACTGATCATTAAAAATGTTCAAATTCTCAGGTTAACATCCAAGGTTCTGCACAATTGGGCCTCAGTCCTTTTCTGCTAACGTTGGTAATTTTTAAAATACATTTAAAATTTTTGAATTATTACAGATTTATAGAAAAAATGAGCAGTTACTACAGAAAGTTCCAACTTCCTCACAAGTAGTTGGCTCTATTATTGACATCTATTTGTATGGTACATTTGTCACAATTGAGATCTCCCTGTGTCACCCAGGCTAGAGTGCAGTGGCACCATCATGGCTCACTGCAACCTCAAACTCTCTGGCTCAAGTGATCTTCCAGCATCAACCTCCTGAGTAGTTGGGACTACAGGTGCATGCTACTATGCCTGGCTATTTTAGAAAATTTTTTCATAGGGACGGGGATTTCACTTTGTTGCCCAGGTTGGTCTTGATCTCTTACCTTCAGGAGATGCTCCTGCCTTGGCCTCCCAAAGGGCTGGGATTACAGCCACTGTGCCTGGCCTACAGTCCATAATTTATTGTGATTTCCTCAGTTATTACCATACAATCTTTTTGTGTTCTAGGATCCCATCCACAACCTGACTCCATAATTTTTTTATTCTGTACAAAATTGATTATAATTTCATCATACAAACCAGACACCCACAGGTGAGATAAATTTTTATTCCAACCAACTTTTATACTCAACTCCCATGCATGATTTGATATTCATATAGTAAATTTAAGGCATTTTTTACACTGGTATTCATACCTATCACGATCTCAAACTACATATTGTTCCAAAAGCTTTAACAAACACAAAGTGAGGGTAAGTGAGCTTTAAAAGATCAGGAATTAGGCTTTAGGCTTGTTTGTACATAATTTCACACATTCATTCCTTATATAGTGGTACACATAACTGTTGAATCACTTAATGCAAACTATATTTGAGAAGATTGAAAAGAATGTATACCACTTTGAAGAATCGGTAATGCTTTATATGTCAGTACCATTATTGCTATATAGATTTTACCTTGTCCAATGTTTTTAATAGATATTACATATTAAAAGCATAAAGATAATTATAAGGGTATACTTACAGTACTAAGGGAACAAACCAGTTTTAATCTCCCTCAAGTAAATTAGAAGAAAATTATAGATAACATACTAATTACTATCTATCATCTCTATCTTTGAAGAATTTATATGGCAACACACTATTGACTCAACTTCAATTTCAGTATGATGTTGAACCAAAGCAAATAAAAATTTGACTTCCTTTTAAAGTAATTCATAATGCAGATAGATTCCCCCCAAGGCAAAATTAATTACTATGCTACATTATTAAGTGAATTTGGGTAGTTTGACATTATTGAATCAGTATCAGAAAAATTTGGTTATGTTAGAAGAAAATGATAGCATATCACTCAAACATTGCTGGCACTAACACATGTATCAAGCATATTCGAATGAACTGGTGATACGTAAGTAGCAAATATAGTAAAATGAATGTACATATTTATATTCATAACACCATAGTTCTAAAGCCAATTAAGTAAACTACTTATCCTCTATTCATAAAAGTATAATACTCATAATGTAAAAACCAATAACTTGCCCCATGGCTTTGAAAAAGCTGTTTCTTTCATTCTTTTCAACATTCAACATTTTTAAAATGACGGTTAATGAAATATTGTCATATGAAAACAGCAATAATTAGGTTGATAAATAATGGGTTTTGAATATTTGTGTGCTAACAAGTCTATGTGAAAATGCATTATTAACTATTGTTTATACATTTTGGAATTTCCTGGACAAGTTCCTAGAAACCTGGTATAATTTCCAGGCACAATTACAATATATTTAAGAAGTTAATAATATTCTGGTAGATGTAGGCTAGGTGTAATTTTTAAAATTTTAAAGAGCTTATGTCATTAAACTTTGAATATAAAGATAAGTGTATAAACAAAATAATGTATGTTTATATATATATGTGTATGCGTGGTTATAAAACAGAACATATATTTAGTAATCAAATTTAGAGAGTCAAAACCGCATCTCATAAGAACAAATCTAGGTGGAGATTTATTTCTAACCTCTAGGATTCTATGTAGCCTAGTTTTTAAAAATCTCAATATATTACAGAAGGAAAGTGTCAGCAGAAACATAGTGTTCTTTTCCTCAGTAAAAATGCAAAAAAGAAACCTGGAAAACTCTGGCCTCTGGAGAGTCATTCTTTTAACCTTTATTATTTTAAATATGGGTTCTCCTACAAGTTTAAATTCAAGGGGATCTCACCTTGTGACCCAGAGGCACATTACCCCTCTCTTTAGAAACTATGTGCATGTGAGTACTTTGCTGCTATTCGTTTTCTTGGTGATGTCTTCTTATTGCTTTTAGTAACTAATTTCTCTCATTATTTTCTCTACATCTCAATTACTTTAGATGAACTTACCTAAATTGATCATTTTCAAATCAGTGCATATATATGGCTAACTGAATCAGCATTTCACACATAAATGCACACTACTATCTGGGTGTTCAAATCGAATTATTTACTTAGAAATGTGTCTTCTGGATACAATAATAGGAAAGGCCATTTCTGAGTCCTGAGGAATCTTTACCAGTCTCACCTGAGGTCCTTATTTTATTTACTCACAGGATAAGCTGTTATTTTGCTAATTTGTCTCTTGCGTTTCACAGTGTCGATTTGATTCACTATTTTCCTGAAGGTGTCAGCTTATAACTTACTGTAATTTTTGTATATACTTTATAGTACAAAATCAGTTATAGAAAATCAAAAGCTAACCTAAGTTTTTCTATCTTTGTCTCAAGATTACATTATATTCTGAGGATCTGCAATCACATAATTTCAAGTAGAAGAGTCACACATTTCAAAATGGATTGCGCTCATTCTTTGCAATGTCCAGATTCTCTTTCCACTCTTCCTATTGAATCATTTGTTTTCTCTGCACATTGTTTTTGCCAGCCAATACTACTTAATGGCCCAACAGTATCATTAAAACCTAATGGAAGTTCTTAATACTGAAAAACATGATCATCCTATCAAGGATATCCAACTCCCCAATAAATGTTAAGGGCTTTATTCTCCAAATACAATCATCCCCATGACTCCCTCTTAACTACCACCTAGACTGGTTAAAACTTCATTATTTCTCACATGGGCTATGACCACTGTGAAATAATAAAAATACTTATGAAATTAGGATTAGACATCCTAAACTAAAATATTGACTTAGTCACACAAAAGCTCTAGTGACCTTAGAATGGTTATTTCCTCCATTCCAAATGAAAATAAAAATGCCTGTCTTATGAAACCCGTGAAATTTTTGTATGTTTCCTGAGATAAGTGTACATAATTCTATTCTTTGAATAGTTATTAAATGTTGTATCTGCTTCTGACTTCAACAGAATTGCCCTAAGGCTTAAAAATTATTAATAGTTTGATATCATGTCATTTACCAGATCAAGATCCTTTAACATTTACCTACTATCAACTTCACGTTCTCTAAATTCTTCTCCTTAACTGGTGTTCTTAGTCCTCGATCAATGTTTTTTTTTTCTTGTAATCTAATCATTGGGAATATACTGGAGAATAACAGAAATATTTTCTTCCCCACGCAAAGCCTGCAGACTACTTGTGGAGACAAGTTGGTACAGAAACAACAATGAAAAACAAAACAAAACAAAACAAAATGGAAAAGAAGAAACTGCCTCAATGGCTGATTGCAGAGTGAGCTAGCAGGGTGACAGAGAGGATTTGTTGGCCAAGGTTAAAAGTTTACATTGTTTTGGAAGTTGTGTGCATTGTAATTGGAAGAGTGAAATGACCTAATTTACATCTCAAGCAGATCACTTTCTTGCTAACTCTTGGTGATTAACAACAAAGAAAACATGTGATGACCTGAGAGAGTATTTTGAGAAAGAAAGGTAGCCTGGGTGGGGAGATAGGCTGGGGGTGAATATCTTCAGTGAACTGAAGAACTTTCAAGTAGAACTGGGTGGTGGAAACACGGCTCAATGACAGTTGTTAGCATGAGGAAGAAAAAGGAAAAAATAAGAGTTCCTTTGTTTTTAACTGGAGTGACTAGGTAAATGGTAGGATTCTAAGAAGGAGGATGGCTGGGGAGGGCTTGGGATAGAAGTGAAGATAAAATGCTGGCAGGTTTGGGATGGAGAAAACAATTTGTTAAATGGAAATCAACCAAGTATGTGGGGTTTCTTTGTTCTTACTCTATTTTAATTGTGAAAAAGGTTTGATCAAGTACCTAGAGAATTGTGAAATGTCTTATGAATACAGAGGGACTATAATGTTTTGCACATTGTAGGGTCTCGTTAAAGGAGAATTAAATTTGTGTGTGTAATATAGATATCTTGGAAGAATCTGAGATAGTTCTAAACATAACACTCATACTAGTACTTAATAAATCCCTCATTTAAAAAATAAAAAAAGATCTTCTTTATTGCTCAAAATTAGCAGAAGTACCATTTGTCACTGAAAGGCACTGGATTGGGAGATAAACCATATAATTAGAATTGTTTCATTATATCTTGTTTTCACCAGTGTTTATATATTAATAAGCTAGGCCTCATATATAAGGGTGGTTTTAGGAGTATATGGAAATTAAATTATTTTTAAATGGTATTAATGTATCAACACAGAACTTTTTGTGCATTCTATTCATTTTCAGTGAGACTGACCAGGATTAACTGCAGAATCTGTAGCAATAAAATAGAGATTATTCTGGGTAAAGGCAACTCATCTGTATAAGCACCAAAATAATCACAATTAATCAGATAACTATAGGTGGTGCTGAAGTACTCTCCATAAATCTTTAGATTTAGTTAAAAAGGGTCAAGTTAAATTCGCCTTTTAAAAGCAACATATCTTATTTCCAACTTAGAAATATCGATATAACTGTTCTGCAAACTCTCCTTTGCACATCATTATTTAAGACTGTAAGTAAGCAAAAAAGAGTACAGACATGGCATAAGACAGACAACTCCTGCACTGCTAAAGGCATCAAAATGGGCAAGTTACTTCAGTTATCTGATGCTCAGGTTTTCATCTTTAAAAGGTGATAGCACCAATATCATCAACTTGAGGAGAAATGTGTTTAAAAGCAATTTAAATTGCTTTTAATGCTTGCTGCAATGCTTGACACATAGCAGATGTTTAACAATTTTTTTTCTTTAAATTACCTATTATTACTAGCTGATCTTTGTTATCTGATTGAATAAGTTCATATGGTTTGTTATATTCATATTCTTTTAAGAGTTTCATTAGGAATTATATTTAAGGGAGGGGTGTCAGCTCTGCTGTAAAAGTGAGTGGGAAAAATCAACTCTGATTATCATCAACAAACAGAAATCGATATATTGTACAATATTTCTTCTGAGTTATGCTTATTGTTCAGAATAATTTCAATTAAAGTCGGGCACAGCAATTAAATTACATGATATAATACACAAAAATCAGAAAGTTTTAAACATGCCACTGTCCTTCTGAAACTTGATGAATGATTAGCTTGGGCATCAAGTTATTTGCATTTTCAACCCTCCTCAGGTGTATCATTAAATAATAATTCTAAAGCAACAACCTGACTAGGTAATCACACTAAAAATAAAGCTTTTTGCTGAGTCTGCAAAATAAGATTTATACTCGTTAGTATGGCATTCAAGGTCCTTCATAACATGACCCCAACAAATTATTTTAGTCCAATTTATCTCCATTATAACCCTACACTCCAATAAAAGATATTTAATTTATTTGCCATTTCTAGATTATGCTATGACTTGCTACATCTCCAGTTGTTTGATGATGCTATTATCCCACCTTTAAACACTCAATTCACTTTTAAAATTACTGTCAATTTTTGTAATTTTTATATTTTCATCTGATAGAGCCTACTTTCAAGACCCATTAAAAGCTCATCTAATTTGTGAAGTCATTCCTTATTTACCTCTCTAGCAAAATCAATTATATATATACACACACATATGTATACACACACACACATATATATAAGTATATATAACATTTACCTAGTGGAATTAAGGCTAGATTAATATCACTTTGATGGCAAACAGTGTCATATAAATGAGTGCTGAAGAAATATTCACCGAATTACTATAACCATGTATTTATTAATGATAATGAGATCTGGCCTTGAACAAACATCAAAACATAACCCTATGAATAAAGAAAAAATTCTCAGATTTATATTTACTTAAGATGTAAATTTTTGTCTATTGTTTTTTAACAGAGTGGAGTAATGCTTACATACATCATGAAGTTACTCTGTATACATTAAAATTTTCTCAGGTTTTCTTGCCATCTCGCATTAAATACTATAAATATTGCTAGCTTGTAGGGGTAAAAGGTCAGATGTCTATATAAAGAATATTATGTCATGAACACAGCAATTCAAATTAGAAAATGACTCAGAACAAAAACAAAACAAAACAATCTTTTTTTCAATATGAATTTTCAAACCCTCAAAGAAAATGAAATCTAGGGCAGACAAATCAATTTCCATGAAATATATATTTTGTTTCAAAAATAAACCCAGTGTCAGAGGTAAGAGTGTATTGGTTATTGGTCTGCAAATCCTAAAAGTGCTATTCAAAATGATCCTATGCCATGATTATACATTATCATGTGCCTAGATTACTTTTTAGCTTCCCAAAGTAAATATATATCATATATATCATATATTTACTTTTTTTATCATATATTTACTTTTTTTAAATATATATCATATATTTACTTTGGCTGGACTAAATAGTCCATCACCACTTATACTCCTTTTTTTTTTGTATCCAGTCCAAACTTTCCTAACTGCACAATTCTATTATGATTTCATAGAACATTAGATTAAATAATTTCTCTTGACAGTGGATAATTTTTTTCATTGTATGACTACTTAAATCATCATCAATATAACTTGTCAAGAATTTTAAAAAGGAAAATCTGTAACATGCAAATTAAATATAAGACTGTATATTCCTTATTCATAACTTTAAAATAAAAGAAATTCATATCTGGAAGTAACTTTGTTACTTTTTTGGTGAATAAAACTGACTTGAACTGACATAGGTTCTTTATATTATTAGTTAACCCATTTACTGTGAATATTCAGATTTTTCACTGGATAATGTTAATGTGTTTGATTATACATACTGCCACAATTCCAGTGGAAATGCTACCTAATGTATGTATAGGCACTATAGCACCTTTCTAAGATCAGAAAAAATTTTAATTCTGGACAGCATTCAGTTCCAAGAATTATAGGCCTATATATCATAACATCAATTTTCAAAAATTCATGAGAACTATGAGATTGAAAATTAAAGAAAATATTAATTTTAACATGTTAAAATATTTTGTTTAATATATCATGCTCCTATTTCTTGTTTTTTTTTTTTACCAATTATAAATATGAAATAATGGCCACATGTGTTTTTGACACATGTGCACCTTGTGGTAGAATATCTTGGCAATTTCCTGAGATTCTCTGAATTTTTACATATCTGAGTATCATTTATATAAATGCTTATGTGAAATAAGAGATTAATGGACTTTGCCTTGGAGCCACCTATTATAAACTATCAGTAATTGTTTACCCTTTTCTTCCACATCTCTGTGTTTTTACATTTATTTCTTTATTCTTTTCTTTACGTAAGAGTTTATCTTTACTTTAAAGCTAGCCTCCCCATTATGCTTCAGTGGATATCCGTTTACTAGTCTAACCCTTCAATACTTCCTCTTAATTGGATCACTTGCCTCATTATATTGATATTGTTTTCTTGAATAGTCAAAGCATTTTTCTCTCTCCCTCTTTTTTTTTTTTTTTTTTTTTTTTTTTTATAGGGATAAACACTAATTTAACCCACCAGTGAGTGAAAATGCCCAATTTTTGAACACAGCAAATACTTCCACCTGGGT